>MU187065.1:36895-79975 GCA_016904865.1 Pissodes strobi
TCAACCTTTGAATGCGCATCACCGATGCCAACCGGTGACGATGCCTCTAGCGGAGATCCATCACCTGAATTTTGTCCCAAAATAGAATTTAGTCAGAAAGCTGTAAACTGATTTTTCAAGTTCTTCAATGTTCTATTTGTTTCTTTTACGTGCTTACACTTCCTTATTAATTAAAAATCAAATTGCTTGTTTGATATTTTTGTTCTGTTTTTGAAATTTGCAAATAAATTTATTACTAACTAAATTAATTCGTTTCACTTACCTACCTTTAAGTTATCAGTAATCTCTTTGCTGGACAAACTGGTTCCCTCCAGTTCGTTGAAACATTGCCGTCCTTTACAAGAGCCAATATATTATAAAAGCACTTAAGGGACATCCTATAAAAATTCTGGAATCGTTCTGGATATGTGTTAAATTCATGTATAACGTCCAACGTTCCACCCCTTTTTCCCTTCTTCTGCCACAATGGAAGGACAACATGTCTTCTTTTTTTACAAATTACCCAAGTAAACCAAATCCAACATATCTTTATCATCTTCATCACTACTTGAAAAATCAATTTTTCATTCTAGTTGGTAACCAGACTTGTATCGATTTTTCTTGACACTATCAGCTCCTTCTGTGTTCATTGCACGCGTCACGTCTTCTCCACGTCCTCGCCTGACGTCCGTTCAGTGTGAATTGCACCTAGAGACCTAAAATATTTGTCTGATATTTTAATATTTCTATAATATACCTGGATACGATGTTCGATTAATTAATCGTATACTTTTATCATAACAAGGAAAGATCTGGAAATAAGCCAGTGTTTAATAATAATTGACTCTCAGCAAAATAATTTATTTAATGCTCTTTATTCGCCTTTTTAAGATAGCTGCATTTTTCTACTACAATAAAATAACATGCACATCATTATGAAAATAGCATCACCTCGGCATTCAACTCATTATCCGCCGAGCCGCAGTTAAGAGCACAAAGCGCCACTAATCATCATGTCTATGTTAAATTGTATTTTTACGACGCCATGCCATATATATTTGCTTTTATTAGATCTTAACATCTAATACCAATTATGAGATAAGACACATTGAAATAAATCAGTTTGTTTAGCGATCATCTGTCTTGCATTAAATTTAACTATCATACTGGCAAGCATTTTTCTTACACGGTATTGTCCCAAGTGTTAATGATTTGCGATCCTTTCATTAATTTCTTCCTAATTTATTTGTTCGCTTAATAAAAATCAGTTGCACAAGATGATGGAGAAGAGCATTTTAAGGCACCTTTTGCCTCAAGTCATTGCTACACTATTAGGTTCGTATAATTGTGATATATTTTATATTATTTTAAAGCTAAAACCTATAGCTATTTTAGTAGTATTAGTTTAAAAGATGTCTTAAGCAAATTTTTAACTATCAATTCATTCTCTTATACTTTAATAAATCAATACATTTTCGTGTGTTTATTGGCATGATAATTCCAGTTTACACACTTGAATGTAATATATTCAGACACAACTGATCACAAGATATTAAAATACACATGCATATTACAAATTATTATTGCGATTTATTCGGTGAGCTATTAAGAACATAAAGGCAATTTTATAAATAAATATATGTATAGTATAAAAAATAATAAAACAAATCGAAACTAATCAACTACGTATGAAGCGATAAATATTATGTTTATTAATAAATAAATGTTTAGAAAAAATTATATTTACCAATTTAATTTTGGCGTTAGCACGTTAGTGTTAATGTCCCGTCTCGCCTTCAGAAATTTTTTCTACAGGTTTAAGGTATTTAAAATCGGCCTCTTATATAAATGAAAAAAGTACGCCTTAAGGGTTTCTTAAAAAAACAATAATTAATATCACACTCGAGTTAAAATTAACTTTTCAACACCGTGTTGAAAAGTCCTTAACGTTTCTGTCGAGTCAAAGTTACCTTCATCTCTCTGCCATCTGTGCAAATAATGTAATATTGACATACTTTGTAGCTATTTTTCTCATTTTGATTAGAATCTGAGTGATAAATATTGCACATCACTCGTGTGAAAGTAAGTTTTCAACCTCTGAGAATTTCCACAGTCGCCTAACGACTCGTGCTGAATACCTCAGTAGATAGGCAACCTACGTTCTGCCACAATTTCGCCCACTTTCCCATGTAAATCTCCATATGAAAATCTAAGTTCCATTTTGGTTTCCAAAGTCACCGACTTGGGTATCGCATATTTAAGGATGTGGCACCTCGCACCAGGCCTAACCCCGAATTTTGGTCGCACCATAAATTCCTGAGCGTGACGTCATAGCCAACGATTGGGCCTCTTATGCTATATCATATTAAGGGTTTCAGATAATGTAGGATATCCTCATGGCTTTATGCCAGTTTTCGTTTATTGGTGTACCGGTTCCTAATTCCAATAAATTTTATACCGATTTCGATATCGGACTTTAATGCCTAAACAGACTATCCTGGCTCTTTTTTGCATCGATTAAAGTTTCTCAGTGTTCTTAAGTCGGCTTGAGGAGCTTAACTCCAATTTTGTTTCAAGAACATGTTCTCAATAACATTGACCTCCCTTGAGATATATAGTTGAATAACCCAACGATTCTTTAATGTTTTGAAGTTCATACTGTGTATGGATCTAGCAGATTCTAATTCCAATGTATTTTATACCGATTTCTTGAAATAACTGGGCCTTATTCGGCAATTTTCTAGATGGTCTACCCTTGCTTTCTTCCGTTTGGATTAGCGTTTTTCGGTGCTCTTCTTTTTCCTCTAAATATAATTGATTTTTTTTTTAGTTTTAGAGTTAAAAGGTATGCAAACAACCACGAAAACAAGCTCACTTCAAATCATTTTGAAACAATTCATCCAATTTTGTTTGATAGTTGCTGCTGCATGGTAGAAGTTAATTGTGGCCATGTAGCATCATGAATTGCCATCTTATTTTGGTCTTAAATTGAGCTTCTGTAATATTGTAATCAATGTTGCTATTTGCATGACCCTCTTGTCACCTGGAAATTTTTGCCTTGTGCTTTTTGTAGAAGCTCAACAACTAGAAATCTGTGCTCTACACCGCAATTGTATCGATCTTCTTATCCTGTTTTGTTATTTTTGGTACTGATTCACAATAACATCAAATTGAAATGCATGTATCAGGAAGCAAATTTAATATGCAATATTATGCTCCAACCTTTTCTGGAATGCAACATAAAATGGTTACAATAACTCAATGTATTAAGTGTGTTTTTTTATTTTAATCTTAATCTCCTCTGGGATTGCTATTTACCTTTAATTTTAGTTTGCTTATCCCAAGCTATATAATAAACTAAATAAACTTATCATACAATTTAGCTACATGACTTCATCATCTGAAACAAATTTACCAAGAACAAGAAAATTAAAGTTAATAAGAGGACAGTTTGAAAATAGTTGAGTTTATTCAGGAGCCAAGTGAAACCCAAAGGACCCCGCACGGAACCTCTAGTAAATTGGCATTCGGTGGAATTTAATAATTTTTTGGTATGATGTAGTACCGAGGGACCGAGTGAGGTTAAAAAAGTGTAACTTTAAATCGGTTTGTATAACTAGTTTCTGATATATGAGCTTTTAAAGTTTGAAAATGCCAAAGGAGGGTGGTTTCACATAAAAAAAAGTAATTTCTATATAGCCTAATAATTATAAGATGTGGATTAATTTAAATAAATGCAGTGTATATGTTTAAAATTAATTTCGTAAGTAAGAGCATTGCAGTAAGTATACGGGAGTCAAAAATATCGATACTTTGACTTACGTTTACGATACATATGAGACCACAACATTTTTTTTTGCTTTATAGCATGATTGTTTGAATCCGTTTTAAATACTTAAATTAAGTTTATGAGTAAGTTTATTTTTAAGTTTAAGAATATTGCACCAATGCCAAATAACTGACATGGTGATGATAATGTTCATTTTAAATGATGGAGGTATTTCAAGAAGTGGATACTATTACTGCTTCATGGGCTATAGAAACTCGGAAAGACACCGTTGTTAATACTTACTTACTTACTTCGTGGCTTAGAACCCTGGGTGGGTCTTCGCCGACATAACAACCTGCCTCCATTGTGCTCGGTCCATCATGATATCCATCTGATTTACGTTCATTGCTCTGAGGTCTTTGTTGATATTGTCCCTCCATCGAAGTCGTGGACGGCCCAGTGGTCGCCTTCTCCCGGGGGCCTCCTCCAGAGATAGCCTAATCAGACGATCATCAGGGAGTCGTCGCACATGACCGACCCATTGCAGCCTTTTCGACTTGATTTCTCTTACAATATTGGCGATCTCGTACAGTTCTTCCAGTTCTCCGTTGGTGTGCCTCCTTCAGCATTCCGCTGTTCTGTCAAAGATAGGTCCATATATTTTTCTCAGGATTTTTCGCTCAAAGATTCGCAGCTTTTCTTCATTTGCCACCGTTAGGATCCACGTTTCGCAGCCATACATTACTACAGGTCTAATAATAGTTTTGTATATAGATATTTTGTTCGCCCATGTCAGCTGTTCTGATTTTAGGAGTTCATGCTATGCAAAGACACACCTATTCCCAGCCTGTAGTCTGCAGTTTATCTCCTCTGAACCCTCTGCATTTCCATCAGTGTTGAGCCCAGGTACTTAAAATGTTTGACCCTTTCGAAATTGTATTCGGCTATGGTGATATTTTGCCCGATTCTATCTCTGTTTCTTCGGTTCCTAGTTATACACATATACTTGGTTTTGTCTTCGTTACCTGAAGTCCCATGCTTCGTGCTTTTCTTTCAAAATCGATAAAGGTCTCTTTAATATCGAGTGTGTTATTGCCAACTATATGTGAGTGTTCTCGGCCTATTCTCACCTTACTCCGAGTTCCATTGACGCAGGTCTGTGTCATTTTGACCAACTTCTTTGGGAACCCCAGTTCCTCCATAGCACTCCACAGTTAGATCCTCCCGACGCTGTCGTAAGCCTGCCTGAAGTCCACGAATAATTGGTGTAGGTCAAGGTCAAATTCCCAGCTCTTTTCCATTAGTTGTTTAATCGTGAATAACTGATCAGTGATGGAACGTCCCTGTCTGAAGCCGCACTGATATTCACTTACGATTTCTTCGGCATATGGTTTCAGTCTTTCCAGTAGAATGTTGGCTAGCACTTTGTAGGTGGTATTTAGAAGTGTAATACCCTTATGGTCTCCACAGCTCATCCTGCCCCCCTTTTTATGTACCAGGATGATAACCCCCTCTCTCCAATCATCCGGGATACTTTCCGTCATCCAGATCTCCTCGACTAGCGTATGCAAGGCTCGGTGTAGGGCATCCCCGCCATATTTTAAACATTCCCCTGGATTGCCATCACTACCTGGGGCTTTGTTGTTTTTTAGCCTTTTTATGGCTTGCTCAATTTCAGTGTATGTCGGTGGTATGTCCTTTATTTCAGCTGATAGCACTTTTGAGTTTGGTGTATCTTCCTCCTGTTCCACATTGAGAAGCTAATGGAAATACTGTGCCCATGTGCTTATTATTGTGTCTTTGTCGGTTATGAGCTGTCCATTTTCTTTTAGATAGTTTTGGGGTTGAGGTTGATAGCCTCCTTTTATTCCAGCTATCTTATTAAAGTAGTATGCTCTGGCATTTTTGCTGTGATGTAGTTCTTGGATGTTTCTGATTTTCGATTTCTGGAGTGCCCTTTTTTTCCTTCTCATAAGCTTTCTAGCTGCCGTTCTGGCCTTTCTATATTTTTCTATGTTATTCCTCGTTGGTTGCTGTATCATAGTTTTTCTGGTATTATTTCTATCTTTTCCTGCATCTAAGCATTCTTCGTCGAACCACTGCTTTCTTTTTTGTTTTTGTCTTAAGCCTAGCACTTTATCGGATGCACATTTTAGTACCTCCGTTGTTAATGGAATTATTTATTAGGTACACAAGATGCTCCGCAATTAAATGACATACAGATTTTAATACTCTTGTACTAATACCGTCAGACCCGCTTGATTTTACATTTTTTAGTCCATGTATTGCAACCATAACGTCACTCACTTCAACAGGCGAAAAAAGAAAGTATTTTTGCTATATGGACCCAATGAGTACCTTTCGGCCTTGTTATTACCAAAGGCATCACAAAGTCGTTTTTTAGTAATCGTAGGGAAATGATACTTGTATTATGTTTTACTCTGCCTAGTGTTTTATTAACAATATCCCACGTTTTTTTGTGTATTATTAGATTCATTTATAAGGTTGGTGTAGTATTTACTTTTAGCTGACATTATCATATCATTATACCCTTTTTTTAGTTGTTTATAATTTGATCTAATAAGTTCGCTACTGCTATTTTTCAGCAGCCAAAATGTATCTTTTAATTTTTGCCCCTCTTTTACTATATCCGGACATAGCCATCCTTTTTTGGGGTTTTTACTACTACTACTACAATGATAGTGTTTAGTTAAAACAGTTGTTATATCTTTCGCTTCGGTATCGGGATGTAAGTTCGATATATGTAGATGAGCTTGCTTTTCGGCCCGTTTTAGTGTTGTAACAGTGGTATTGCTGCCTATAATTGCACCTTGCGTTTTTTTTTTTGAGATTGTGGTTTTTGTGTTGGCAGCACTTTTACCTGCAGCAAATACATGCTCATTAGAGTGCAACACTTTAGATTCTCCACTGCCTGTAATGTTATTTGCTGAAACGTTTGCATATTTTTTACTGTTTGTTTGTTTAGGTTCTTCCTGGTTACCTTTTTCCATCTGGTTTGTATTATTTATATTGTTTGCTTCCGCACACCCACTTTCCAGGACACCGATTTTGAATATCATAAGTTTTATACGTTCCGATCTCTTACTTTCTAGTTTTCTTAGGAGATCGTTCTCATTTTTAAGACTTGAGTTCTCCTTAAGTAAGTCACTAATGACCTTATTAGCTGTTCCGCGGTTGTTGTCCTGTCCGTCAGATTTTTCCACCTCAATTACTGTGTCCGAAGACAGGTTGAGTATGTTTTCATCACTGTGTAGTCTTTTGTAATTTAAATAGGCATCTAGCAGAGCATTTATATAAGTTATTACTTGTACGTTTGTAACTTTTGCTGGAACTGTTTGATTAATAATAATATCAACCAATTCGTCCTTATTGAGTACTTTGAGTTTACTAATCAATACGGATGGGTTTATGGTGTCTATAGCCCACAAAGCAGTAATAGCATCCACTTCTTGAAATACATCATTTAAAATGAACATTATCATGACCATGTCAGTTATTTGCCATTGGTGCAATATTTTTAAGCCTAAAAAAATCGTATCTCGGAGAGAAGAGACAGCATGCTCACAAACTTACTTTAAGTATTTTAAACATATTCAAACAATCATGTTATGAAGTAAAAAAAATGTAGTCTTATATGTATCGTAAATGTAAATGTCAAAATATCTTAATCTTGGGTAAAAACATGCACTTTTTTTAACCTCATTAGGTAGGATAACATAGCAAAACAATATCAAAATCCACCGAGATCCAAATTAGTAGAGTTTCCTTGCGGGGTCCTTTACACAAATTCGAAATCATGCTTCCATGTAATAATACTTCTTTTTTAACATACATGGTTTAACCCTGATGCAAAACGTGTATTCAAATAGACTTTGTTTTATCTTTTCAGGTTCTCTTATGGCAGTATCCCATGGTATGACTTACGGATGGACATCTCCAATGATTCCATATTTCAAGGGTAATGAAACGCACATCCTAGTTACCGATCATGATACCGAATGGATGGAAACCATGCTTCTTTTCGGAGGTGTTGCTGGACTACCATTTACTATCTTAGGAGTCAACTATCTGGGAAGGAAAAAATGCATGATTCTTTCACCACTTGTGGGATGTATTTGCTGGATAATGCTACTTACTGCCAAAAGTATAGCGGTAATATTTGCGGCCAGATTCTTCTCTGGAATGACGGGCGATATGTGTTTTGTAGCAGCTCCCATGTATATAGCAGAAATAGCCGATCATCGAATAAGAGGGTTCTTATCAGCCTTAATATATCTCTTGGTGCTATTTGGAATAGTAGTGGTGTACTCTGCCGGCTCTTTGGCACCGTATTATGTAGTCCCCATCATTGGCATAGTACTAACATCGTGCCAAGTTATACTATTTCCGTTTATGCCCGAGTCTCCTTATTATCTAGTTTATAAAAACGATAAGAAGGAAGCTAGAAAATCTCTTGAATGCCTCAGAGGAGCTGACGCGAATATTGAAAGTGAAATTCTCGAGATAGAAAAGGCAGTGGAAAGACAGAAAACAGAAAAAGGCAGGCCTCAAGATCTGATTCTAATAAAAAGTAACAGACATGCCCTAATTATCATGCTTATTTTGAATAGTATGCAGAATTTTGTGGGCTTCACGGTCATTTTAATGAATCTTCATGTAATCTTGGACGAGGCAGGATCAGTGTATATGCAGTCTTCAACAGCAGCCATCATATTCGCTGTTATCATGCTATCTTCAGCTAGCGTGGCATCGGCAATCATTGACAGAGTTGGAAGGAAAATTTTGCTAATCACTTCCAGTTTGCTTACCGGAATTATATTACTAGTAATAGTAGTATATTTCAATTTGAAGCACGTTGAGTATGATGTAGTATTCATAAGTTGGATACCAGCAGCGGGCGTAATGGTCTACGCAGCCACTTTCAAAATTGGTTTAGGGCTCGTCCCCATTGTTGTTACTGCGGAAATATTCCCAACTACCATCAAAGCTATGGGTATGACGTTAGCTAATGTTATTTATGTCGTAGCATCAGTTATTTCCATTACGGTGTACACGGCCATGTATCAAAATTTTGGAATGTACGCTCCATTTTATCTCTTCAGTGCGTGCAGTCTCTTTTTAGCAATTTTCGTGCTTGTTTGGATACCTGAAACTAAAGGAAAGACGTTAGATGAAATTCAGTTGATGCTTAAAGGTATCAAACCTGAAGATTTGATGAAGAATGCACAAGACAACTCTGCCTAATATAGCCTTAGCTTGAATATAAACAGCCAGTGAATTATTTTTTCTTCCTACATTGACTTTATGTTGGAATTTTAAATTATTTGTTCTGAAACGCTTTTAGAATTAAAGAACTTGTGTGAAATATGGTAAGAGACGACGTGGTTTTAAGCACTTCATGTGCTGTCCAACTCGGTTGTCCTCGTAAGCATAGGTTGAAGTGTTTCAAACGAATGTTTATATAGCTATTTCTTCTAGCTAAATGGGATTGTATATAAATGCTTTATATGTTTTAAATCGATCGTTGTGTTAAAAACTGATCAATCAATCAATAAATCCAATAGTCTTTTTTCCCTGATGATATTGGTCCAAAGGCCCAGTCTTAAAACCATACTTTAAGTCTATCTTGACTTAACTTCAAAATATTGTCACTTTTCGCCTTCATAACTTGGCGGAATGAAAATTTTAAATCAGAATTTCAATCTTCAATTTTCATTTTTCAAATACGATGTTGGGGTTTTCAAATACGGAGCATGCTGTTATTTAAAATTTTACTTTCCCGATGACTGTAAAACATCGTCATTTTTAGAACCAAAAAGGGTACTAAAACTTGCAATATAAAAGTAAAAAGGTACTAAAGAATAAATATTTTTATTAAAAATTATGCTTTGCTAAGGCGCAAAAAATTTATAAAGCTAAATAACAGCAATGCTGTGAAGTCATAATTTTTTCTCATGGAAAAGACACAGCTAATTACGTAAATTTGATGCAATGCTAGAAAATTTTAAAGTATTACTTAAAGAAAAATTAAAAATTATATTGCAACTTCGACACCTCCGTTACTCTTAATTTAATGGTATTTTTAGACTTGATGGAGCACATACCAATTTTACTTTTTCCAGACCTGAGCTGTAGCCACCACCACATCTCATGTACCAAATTCTCATCATTTCCCAGTAGTTATGGCATTCTTTAAAATAGGCTTCAAAACATTCATTGCTTCACTTCTCAAATGAGCAACCCTAATTATGCTTTTATTCGATACATCTACTGATGAATAAAATGTCAACCATAAAGCAAAGGATTTCAAATTAGAAGCATTAAGCGAAATAGCTATTTTCTAGCAAGTGTGAAATGATGATACTTTCCCATACGTTACTCTCGTTGACCCGAACACAAGCTCTGGCAAGTAGGCGAGTGTAAAATCCAGCCTCATTCAGCTTCTGCAGTAAGCTATCTACTACTAACCACCAAAGCAGGGGCTATAAGACTCCATCTTGGAAGCTTAAAGCTTATAGTCGATTCATCATTATATAACCTATTCGTTGATTAATCTAAGCTTGTCGGCGTTATTTTATAAGCACTAAATATTTTATTGAACTGTAACTGCAGGAATCTTTCTTTTGTAAAAAAAAACGATCTTGCTAAAAGAGGATTATGTTGGGTTTTCAAAATTTAAATTTCCTCGATGCTTCCGATCTGTGATCTATTTAATCCTATACGGTTCTTTTTTTTAAGAGCCTTATTAGAAATGTTGGTTATTTACTATTGTCGAGAAATTTGTCATAATAAAAAATTTTAAATAAATCTAGATGAAACGATGAATACATTTTAATTTAAAAAAAGCAGAATTAAGAAGTTCTGTGTAGTGAGTGATTTTTCTCTCTTCTAAAATATTGAATAATTGACAATAATATTTTTAATCATAAGTAGATGAAATAGGCATTAATTTGACATAAAGAGTCCTTTATCCTAACGAAAAGTTAATGTATGAAGTCCCCATTTTTAAATATGACTTTTCGAATAAGTTTAGTTGCAAAAAAATCTCGACGAAATGATGAATGTATTTTTAGTTAAGAAAAATAACAGATTTGAGAGGTTCTCTATAGTGTAACACTTTTTCCCTTATATGTACTTACTATGCTTTCGACCTTTTCTTCAACTCCGGTTCATTTTCTAACACCAGGTTCGCAGTAACAGTGTGTTGCCGACTTATTTCGATGAAAATGCATTACCAAAACGCCATGGGCAACCACCCTCTTGCTTCTGCTAGAAGTTAGTACTGGCATACCACTTACCTTTATTATAATTTATTTATAAAAATTTTCAGTAATTATAACGTAGGTCAAACCGCTTTCCTTTCAACTTACTATTTAAGATTTTGAATTTTTAAGCAAACATTTAAAAGGGAGCATTTCATTAAATCTGTGTAATTATTGTAAATAAATCTCGAAAGCTAATGATTGGAAGCCCTATTTTTAAATATGACTGTTGGAATAAGTGCAATAATTGTAAATAAATCTCGACAAAATGGTGAATGTATTTTTTAATTTTAAAAAATTTTAATTTTTCCATTTCCTAAACTATGAATAACAAACAATAACATGTTTAATCATAAGTACCTGAAATAGGTGTTTATTTGATATAAAATTTATTTATTTCAACGAAAAGCTAATGCATAATAGTCTTAGTTTTAAATATCTAGAAAAGAGAAGTTCCACTTTTCATAATTATTGGAAATAAACATGAATTTTGCTTGCAAGCATCAATCATTTTGGGTCCTCCTAATATCAATTTAGTATAATAATTGCCTTAATAACTATGTCGATATGACGCAATTTGCAATTGAGCAGTGTCACCATCAAACAGTACGTTGATTAATGCGGTACTACTCCATAAAAAAGGAAATCTAATATGGTACTATACAAATCGACAAATTCGCCAACTTTTGCCAGTCTGCGGCCACTTAAGATTGAGCCGCTACATAATATGTTAATATAGTCTAACTAATTTAGTGCATAAACATGATAGAGGCCGGCGTCTTAAAAAACCTGTGGATCCAAGTTGTTGCTACAGTACTAGGTATGTGTGCTATATATATAGAAAAACATGGCTATTTAAAGATATCTAGGGATAAACGTTGTATTTCTTAAGAAAATTTTGGTACGCAATAATAATATTGGAAGTGAGAAATTTGCTAAATATGACAATAAAAAATATATCAGACCAAGCTTTTTTCAATATTTGAATTTGTTTTGGTTGCTTTTTCACTCATATATGTTCCATGACTTTGATTAGTTTTAATTAGTTAGGGTCTACACAAAATTTTCGGGCGAAACATTGGATATTTTTATTTCAATATAATTTTTTCCTCTTGGTTCATGGGCACATGGGAGATTTATCAATTAATAATAATTATATTAAAAAATAATAATAATAATAATAATAATAATAATTATAATAATAATAATAATAATAATAATAATAATAATAATAATAATAATAATAATAATAAAAATAATAATAATAATAATAATAATAATAATAATAATAATAATAAAGGACCTTTATTCGGAAAGTTATAGTAAAAATGTTTATGAAATAGGAATCGCGAGGGTCCAACCGCATTAGAATATTGAAAGTTAAATACAATTTATAAACATCAGTACTTGCAGGAAGTGAACCAGGAATAACTTACGTTTTTAAAATTTACAATATTATCGATTCATTACACGTAAACATAGAAGAGGTTTCAAATGAACAAATTATTATCAGCACTATTCTGCCCTGTTATTCAAGAAGGGCGTAAATGCATATTTAAAAAATTTATATTTCCAAACTATTTTTATTAAAATTATTTGGATATCAGATATGATGCAATTAGAAAACACTTTTGCCTCAGAACAAATATACGTTATAGCTAGGTACTATAAGTACCTTGACAAAAAGATAGTCGATTTTTCTGAATGCAGCCCTGATTTTTTTTTAAATGTTCTTTCCCTTTGATTTTTTTTGGATCATTTTCTTCATAGAAAAAAATTCACAAATTTTACAGACTGAAAGTTTTCAAAAGGGACTCCACTGTTGTATCAATCACAAGGACCTTTGTTTCATCTCGAATTGTTGAGCGCCAACTGCTAAGGCAAAACATTTTAGGTATACGTAGCTCACATACTGTTATGCAAATATTGGTATTTGGCTTAATATACCGCTTATTTTTATCATTATTGATAAACGAGATATTAACATCTAAAATATTTCCAAAATATATGCGAAATCTTTAATTTTTATTCATTATATGAAATACCCATCAACTATTGTATACAATCGTCAAAAAGTCACTTAACGTTTTAAGATATTTAATATAAACTAATAAAATGAAATCAAAACTTAATTACGTATAACACATACACATGAATTTGTACATGCGCCTTCACATAACAGCAATTTTGATACTCCGCATAATACCAGCTTACCAGGTAATGACAGCTTAAAAATTCCAGGATATTCTCAGGACACAGATCGAGCAACTGCCTTTTAACTCTTAAAAAATAAATTATTTGGTGGCAACTTTCTTACAGATTGCGACAGATGATTAAAGGATTTTATTGGCAAATTGATACAGCATTTATGTGTGTAATATAGACAACCAATATTGAAGGTCTAGTGAAGTAATCATGGCGATAGTTTATCATAATGAGAGATTCTTCAATCAAATCAAAATAATCTTTATTGCATAATTGATACATAAATGTGCTTAATACTAATCTTATTCTACGTGTTAAGTGTTAGATGTTCTCGTTTCACGGGTTTGATACGCACTTTCACTGCGCATATACACTCGCGTACCAAACATCCCCCGACTTATGGGCTGATGTCGGCCCTTATAAGATTAGTTTAGTCAGCGATCAAGTCAATGTATTGTTACTTGGGGTATCCCTTCAACAAAGTTGATATGTTCGATACCTAGAGGCTGTATTGATCTGTGTGCGTTTAATTTAAGGGTGGCTCAAGCCTTACAACACAGGAAAAAGTGAGCAAAAAACCTGCTTCTTCTTTACACAAGACGGCACAAACATGTAACGTTTATATATACAAATATATACAATATATACATATATACAGGTGATTGGCATAATTGCCAGCTGCGGTATGCATATCGTCGCATATATTCATACACGACGTACGCATTTGTGCCCTTAGGGCAGGGGATAACATAGAGTTAATCGCTCGGAACACGTAGAGGTTGCATAGGAGGGGGATAGCACGCGCGGTTTGGTGGCTGCGGCAGAAGTGATGTCAGTCGGTTGCTGAGTTGTTTGTTGCTGTTTGTATGTCTGTTAGTCTTTGTTCTCTTATTCATTGTACGTACGTTATGTATGTTAGTCTTTTTTTTTATACTTAATGTTTCGTATGGTATGCTTAATGTGTGTTAGTCCTTTATGGTGGTCTCAGTTCTTGGTAGAACAGGTCCGTATGTTTGTATAACGGTCCGTATTTGGGTAGGTGAGGTTGGTTGTAGCGTATGTTGGCGATACCTGCGGTCAATTCTGACCCCCTGATACCGTGATCGTAAAACTTGCAAGCAAGCTTGTTGATGTGCTGGTCGATGTAATCAATACTCGCCATGTTGTGCACCTCTATGACACGTACGCGATCCCATAGTGTCAGGGAGAAAGCAGCCCGCAGGTATCTGTTCTGTATTGTTTGTATATGTTTCAGGTGGGTCTTCGCTACGGAGCACCAGACAGGCGCCCCGTAGAGAAGTGTCGGTCTAATGATTGTTTTGTAAATCGTGAGTTTGTTAGTCGGGATCATGTAAGATCAGATTTAAACTCTTTTGTGTTGCTATGTTCTTAGCCCTTATTGCCGCGACGTGCTTGGAAAAAAGGAGCTTGCGGTCAAAGACTATCCCTAGGTATTTGACTGGGTCCTTTGGCGTGATAGCCGCGTTGCCAATTACTATTGGCGTCATGTCGACGTTATGTTTACGTGTCAAAATCCCTAGTTCTGTCTTCGCCGCATTCAAGGATATTTTCTAGTCCCTATAAAATGGAGCTAGAAGGTTAAGATGTTGAGAGAGATTATGCTTTGCGACCTGTATGTCTGACGATTGTGAATAGATCACAGTGTCATCAGCATACAGGGCAAAGGAAGTTGAGGGGTGAGATGGAAAGTCAGCTATAAAATGACTGAATATTTGCGGCGATAATACTGTTCCTTGGGGCACGCCGGCCTTGATGCGCCTTGGCCCTGATGTGCTATTGTGGACACGAACCGAGAATGAGCGATTCGCAAGGTACGACGCAATGAGGGATGCTATATGTAGTGGCATTCCGTGAATAGCAAAAAGCTTGTATATGAGCCCATTGTGCCATACCTTGTCGAATGCTTTCTCTATGTCGAGAAGTAACAATGCCGTTGCCTTGCTCTCGTTAAAGCCGTTGAGCCTATCTTGCGCGACCTTCGCCGCGAGCATAGTAGTGCTGTGACCGCGGCGAAAGCCGAACTGCTCATGTGGCAGGATCCTCAGACTCTCAACAACATTGTCAATTCTCGACATTACGAGTTTCTCGGCTACTTTGCCCAACGTGTCTAGCAGAGATATGGGGCGATACGAGGCTGTTAGTCTCGCATCTTTGCCCGGTTTAGGAAACAGTATTATCACCGCTTTCTTCCAGGGGAGCGGAAAATGTTGGAGGCGTAAAATAGCATTTATAATGTGCATAAAGTGGATGACGGCTTTATTCGGCACATTCTTAAGCAGAATATACGGAATGCCGTCAGGACCGGGGGCTTTGTTTCCGGGTAGGCGGGCAAGAACTTTCTTGATGTCCAGCGGAGTTATTAGTAGTTTGCTTAGCACTTCCGGGGCGATAGGATACTTTGTGGAGATGAAGTTTTCCACTGCAGCATCTACAGTGTCATGGAATGGAGTAGTGTTTGGTGTCTCGCTAAAGACGCCCTCCAGGTAGTCTGCGAAGGCCTCCGCTTTCCCGACGTTATCCGTTATTACATCGCCTTGATGCAGTATTCCAGGAAATTCGGCGGGACCTCCGCGAACGCGCCTGGCGAGCTTCCATAGCGAGCCATCATGACGGTTGATAGTGTTAACGTATTCCATCCACTTCTCATTCCTGTAGGCTGCAATGAGTGCCTTTATCTCCCCGGTCATTGCTATGAAACGTTCACGGTCTATGGCGACCCTCGCTCGTTGCCACCTACGCCGAATACGGTTACGGGATGTGATGAGGGTTGTTATATGATCTGGAAGTGTGTCAGTAAACGAACGTTTACTGACAGTAGGACAAATTGCGTCTCTGACGCGCTGGATGTTTGTGACTAGAGCTTGCACCTCGCTCTTAAGTTCTGGGATAGAGTCTATTTGTCTTGGAAGAACTGTTGCTTGGCTAAGCCTCACTCGGAACTCCTTCCAATCAAGATTTCTATAGGACAGGACTACTTCCTGCGCTACTTGTAGCCCAGAACGTAGGCTAATCCTGATTGGGAGGTGATCCGAATTGAGCTCGTTCAGCTCTATGAGCTCAGAAGCGTTAGTTATTCCTCGAGAAATAGCAATATCCAGGAACGATGGGTTGAATCGGTTACCGGGATAATGTGTAGGATTGGGAGTTTGATGATAGGCAAGGTCAATATTCTGCTCCACTAACCTGTATAACAAGCGTCCGCTCCTGTTGGAAGAACCACGCCAATTAACGTGCGTTGCGTTTAAATCGCCAATCAGGAGCGTCCTCCTGCCAGCAGGCAGCAGAGCAAGAATATCTTCTTCCTGGAGGCGGAGACCCGGAGGAGAGTAAGCGCCGACAATCTGCAGGCCACCCTCAAGCTCGAGAGCTACGTGCTCAATGACGGACCTCAGGCCTACGACCTGCTTGTAAAGGACTGACCTGTGAATCAGACAGGCCACGCCTCCTCCGCGTCGATCAGGCCTATCAAAACGCAGGACCTGTCTAGCGTAAAATTTCAGCCTGAAACCAGCATCGATGTTGGTTTCAAGCAGAAATATTATATGCAAATTAGGATTATTATGAATGAAATTTTTCAGTTCTCCGAGTTTAGAGCGGATGCCATTGCAGTTCCACGAGAGAACGTTAATGGGCATCGTATTATCTATATATTATAACCATTGAAGTCTTCTGTAAAAAACTTCATTGAGGATTGTAATACCTCGAATTTATTACCTTGACAGGATTCTAATATATTGGCGTAATCAGTTAAGGCGCGCAGTAATTCGTTGAAGTTTACTAAGCTATTTATACGGTTAACGGCATTATGCAGGTTATTCAAACTATTTACATTGTTTAATATATTATTATGGTTTGCTAATTGAGGTATTGATAGAGGTTTATTATTTACATTATCATTTACATTGGCTTGACCGTGATTTTGACTAACCTGGTTATTTCTTGGCATGTTTTTCTGTGTTTGTCTTCTTTTTTGCAGTGCTGGGAACTGTTGATTGTACTGCCTGGTAGCGTCGTTTGTCGCGTCGGATTCTCTAGCCCCTTGCCAGGCTGGGTTTGCGGGGGGTGGTGCGGGCTTATATTCCTGCTTTGCTTTCGGGTTGGCGGGTTGAATTTGCTGCATTTTGAAGATATACACAGGGCATAATACACTTATCGCCCTGTGATCTCTGAAGCAGTTGGCATATTTAATGTTATTGCTTGTACACTCCGTAATTTGGGGAGGCCCTGCACACTTCGAGCAGGCCCATTTTCTCTGACAATAGGTCATGGAGTGCCCGTGCCCATGACACCTTTTGCACTGCATGACCGTCTTTGTCGCCCTGCGGTTTTCCCATGAAATACTGACGTGGGAAAGAAGTCTGCACTCTTGGTTTAGCCGACGCAGTGTTATGGTGGCGTCTAGTACGACTAAATAGAGAGGTACTCGCGTCTTCTTCATCTCATAAGCCGCTCTTACTGTTAGTCCATGTTCCTCAGCAAGTAAATTGCGGATTTCCTCCGTGCTGAAGCCGCCGTCTAGACCTCTCAACACAAAGGCATGTGTTTTCTGGTTGGCTTCAGCATATGAGTGGAATTCGACGCGTTCTCGTTCGAATAGCCTTTTCAAATTCGGCCAATCTTTGAGTTGTGTGCAGTAGATTATAACTGAGTTACGGGTGTACTTCAGGTTATAATCCACTACATGCATGTCGCTTAGGGTTTGCTTTATCACTTTGTGATGTTGAGCACCACCTTTAATAACAATTGGAGGGGGTTGGGTCGGTTTCTTCTGCTGCGGGGTCTTAGGGGTATTTTTAGGGTTCTTTGCTGGGGTATTCTTCGTCTTCGTCTGTACCTTGCGTGCCGTTGAGATTTGCGAGGAAGCGACGCTGCTTCTGTCGTCGTTCTCGTCAATTTCTGAGTCAGTTAGTGGCTCAAACCTGTTCTTGGTGGGTACCGGTGCGTCCCCCATGTCTACCTGAACCATCCCTTTTTTTGTAAGGGGTCTTAAACGGTATATTGCCGGGTTCGTCTGCTAGAAGATGCGCAGATTGAAACTGCGCAACATCCATCTCGGTGTTGCTGTCGAGCGTTTTTTCTGTCTCGGTTTTTTGGTCTCCAGTTTTTTGACCGATTTCTTTCTGCGGTTCGCTGTGCGATACGTTCCCTAACTTTTGCTTCTTGCAATTTGGGGACGTTTCAGAGCCCGTTGGCTTTGCATTATCCTTGATAGGGGGTTTGGTATTACCGCAGTCTATTCTAGGTTTGACCGATGCAGGCCTTTTGAATACTGCCTTATGGTCCCTAGTAAAATGTGTTTTTACTGTGTCGATTGCCGTTTTGTAATCGAGCCTGGAGCCCGTGTTTGCACTTGTTAGCAGCGGTATCATTCCGATACACAGGTTGCACTTCGGGTATTTTCTCAATTTTGAGATGCATAATTGCGTACGTGACTCATTCATGGAATTGCCCGAGTCCGAGTCGACCGATATGACTGACATATCGTCATCTGACATTTTTACATGGAAAATTCCGGGTTCCGCCCCGGAAAACTAAAAAAGAACAGTGGTGCAACGAACCTATTTGCCTCTCTGTAAAAGGAGCACAGGCAATATTTACTAAAATTAAATCTAATTATTATTTATTTACCAGGAATTTGTCGTTCACAGAACCAGCCCGAGAATTCGGTTAAAAACGCGTAAGGAAGCTTTTTGCTGAGTTCCTTTATCAGTCCGAACGCTTGGCCCGCAACATAAAAACTCATGAGAGATTCTTGTTGCGCCCTACTATAAGCAAGACATTGATAAATATAAGGGTCTGCACCAATCACTGATTCTTATTTTCTCCAGAACACTTTAAACAGTTTCTGGATTATAAATATCCTTACAGAATATGTAAAATTTCCCTAAATACTGATCCATAAGTGCTAATGACTATTTAGAGGACAAGTTAGTGTTAAGGTCCCTTTATTTTAATTTACTGATGATGGTAATGCTAGAAGCTGCACTAATTTGTGGGCCTTTATTATGGCAGTGGCACACACACTAAGTATCGGAGATCATGTGACACTCGACAAGCGGTGTGTGCGCGAAGATATTGATTAACACAGTTCTTTAATAGCTGTAGGTTGTAATTTGGGGGAAACAGATGTCCTGGGAGTGTCTTCTACGGTGAGGCAGTGCACCAGACAAAGGAGTTCTTGTAAAGCGACGTTCTGAATGCTTTGATTGTACAACGAACAGGTGTGCTTCTACCGTCTACCGCGATTGTTGACAGCCGTTGTGGGGAAGGATGAGGCGAGCCAAATCCTGGGAACATCTGCCGTGAAAATATCTGTAAAGCAGGGATATTTCGGCCACATGTCTGCGGTGTTCCAGACTATCCAGATCCCGGGTCAACTCCAGGTCGCCGATGAGACGCACAGCTCTCTTTTGAATGGAATCCAGCAGCTTTAGGGTGTGCTTAGGTGCGGCACCCCAGATGTGTGAGCAATAATACTCCAAGCATTTGAGCTTTTTAGAGCAAGAGCAGCTGCTGCGGTTTATATAGCTTCTTACTACGGAATAGCGCACCAAGCTGCTGCGAGGCTGATTTTAAGATGTTACTAGTGTGGTCATGACAGGACATATTGCTGCTGAGATGCGGCACCCCAGATGTATGAGCAATACTCCAAGCATGTGAGCTTTTTAGAGCAAGAGCAGCTGCTGCGGTTTATAGAGCCTTTTACTGCGGAATAGCGCACCAAGCTGCTGCGAGGCTGATTTTACGATGTTACTAGTGTGGTCATGACAGGACATATTGCTGCTGACCGACACACCCAGTAATCAGATTGACGAGGATGAAGGAATGGTCGCCATAATGATGTCAGGGCCCGCCGTATTTGCTTTCTTGGTAAACGTGGCTGCTTGGGTTTTTCCTGAATTAGACTGGATCAAATTTATGTCGCCCCAAGTTCGAACTTTCTCCAGATCTTGATTAATTGTTGTAATCTGCTCCTGTCAGCGGTGATAAGTCATAGTTGCTGGTAAAGGTTTGTCTGATCTAAATTGGGAGCCAAGGATATTGTCATCTGCAAAACTGTAAATAGGATTATTGGTTTTGGTCAACAGGTCATTACTATACATAGTTGGTGAATGTATTGTGTCTTGAGGCATGCCTGCATTCATGGTAAATGTGTCTGAGATGTGTCCATCAAATGCAACGTGCAGAGGTCGGTTTTTAAGGAAACTGGCAAGCCAACTACAGAGAAACGCTGGCAATCCAAAGGAAGGCAGTTTGTTGAGCAATCTGTCATGCCAAACTCTGTCGAATGGATTCGATATATCCGACGCAATCGCTCGAGATTTTCCGCAGTTTTCAGATGGTGATCACTTTAGCTATAATAAGACCCAATGTATGACAGTTGGTAGGGTACGTCAAGGAAACTGAAGATATGCCCAGTCACTATTATTGTGTGTTCCGGATTCTACACCCCTAACCACAACCCTTTGAGTTCTACCCGATAAGTAACGCCTAAAAAAACTCAATACAATCTCACTAACTGTCAAAGGCCTAAGAGAAGTCCAACAGCACTAGTGCAACGCTTTTTTCCATTCCGAAGCCCTACAGATATCATCAGTAACGTTCATAAGGGCTAACCTTGTGCTGTTAGGACTCTCTAAATCCCGACTGACCTACTGGTAGAACATTGCTTTGAGTTAGAAAATCAGTAATGGGTTTATGAATTATCTTTTCAAGGGCTATCGAAATAGATTGATAATAGACTAATTGGATGCAGCAGATTTTTGTTTATCTTGAGAATGGGCTGTATAAACGCTTCTTTTCAGAATCTTGACAGATAACCCTCTTCCAAACAGGTGTTAAATATGTGGCACATCTGAGGGAGTATATGTGGTTCTCATTCGAAGGGACAAATCATCACAACCAGACATGTTCGACTTAATATAATTCAAACCAGATTCAGCTTCCTCAGCATAGATCAGTTAAAAATTAAAGATGCTATTGCCCAAACATGCCATATTCTTATATAAATCATCTGTATTTTTTTTATTGACGAATTTTGCAAAATAGTTAGCAAGATTGGGTTTTTCCTATTTTCGGGTCTTATGCCCATATCTTTAAGTGCCTTCCATCCTTTCCTACCATTCTAGTTACATAATTCATTTCCTCACGTCTGATGCAATTTAGTATTGAATTTCTATCATTTTCAAATTTAGCATTTTGAAAATTTGTCAGAGCCGAGTATCTTTCCTTTCATTATCATTTTAAGTACTACACTGAGCCAAGGCGCTCCGGGCTTACTTTTCTGTGGTCACTTGGCTTACTTCCCATCATGTACAAAGTCATGGAGAAGCTTATCAACGACGAACTCTTTAAATATCTCGAACCGGCTGGCATCATAAGCGATCGCCAGTATGGCTTCCGCTAGCACAGATCAACGGGAGCTCTCCTGACTTACGTGACCTACCTGTGGACCAAAGCCATCGAGAGCTATGGCGAATTTCGACACATCCAAAGCATTTGATAGGGTGTGGCATGACGGATTGTTAACCAAATTGACATCATACGGACTACCACCAGCACTGCTTCTATAGCTTTTCAATTTCTTAAGGGATCGACACATCCGAGTTGGTATTGATGGACATCTTTCGCAGGAGTTTAAAATCAATGCCGGAGTTCCTAAAGAGTGTATATTACCTTTCACACTGTTCCTGCTCTATATCAACGATCTCTTAGACAGGACAAACAATTTTATTTACAGCCTTGCAGACGATAGCACTCTTATATCCTCATTCATGCGGCGGACCACAGTGACCGGTGCTCATTCCCAACGCGAGAGAGAAAATCAGATTGCTGCCATCAATGAGGATATGAACGCCATCGTGAAATGGGATAAAGAAAATAATATCCAGTTTAGCGCAGGAAAGACTCAAGGAGCTGTCTTCTCGAAAAAGCAAAAACAGCAGGACCTGAATTATCAATGACGGGACAAACACTGACTCTGGCCTCATCCATAAGCTTGCTGGTCATGAACGTAGAAAACGACATGTCTTGGCGTAATCACGTCACCAAAATCGCCTACGCAGCAGCACAATAGCTAGGAGGACTCTATAGAGCAAAAAAGTTTTACACACCTCATCAGCTTTACTTGCTCTCAGATAAGACCATCTCTGGAATACTGTTCCCATGTGTGGAGCTCGGCACTCAAACACTTGCTCAAGATGTTGGACTCCATGCAGCGAAAAGCAGTTCGTCTTGTGGATGACCCAGAGTTGACTAAAGACCTAAGTTATTGATACTACTACGAAAGGTGTTCGAACGACTTAGCACTTATGATTCCGCCCAGAGTTGTGCCAAACAGAAACACCCGTCAGACATAAGCTACTCATCAACATACGATTCAGTTGCAAACACCTAGGATGTCGCTGTTCCGGGACTCCTTTGTCTGGAGGACTGCCTCGCTCTGGAATGGACATCCGAGTAACGTCTTTCCCAAAAACTACAACCTACAGTGCTTCAAATCCAACGTCCACCATCTGCTCCTCTTGGTATAGGATTTTCCATAAAAAAACTCTGCTCCAAAATCAGATCTAACAAAGTTTCAGATGAAGATGTTATACGTGTTGTATCATTAATAACTTGGGACATTTCGTAATTGGTAAGACAAGCACTTAATGGATTGGAAAATTCCAATAGTTTATTACTAAAGTTCTCCAGCAAAATAAAATGGTTTATAGTAGGGTAGCTAAAAAGGAGGATAGAAGATCATCCAATTCCTGGACGTATTTGGGAGCATTTCCATCCGGAGGCTTAAGTCTTAAGAAAGTGTCACTTATTTTTCAAAAACTTAAAAAATTGGGCTTGAATTAAATGGAATCTTAACTCGGAAAATACGCTTTTTTTGAATATCTTCGGAAGTATGCTGAATTTCTAATTTTCAAAAGGAGGTTCTATTATGCACCAGATTCCCAACTTTACCACCGCTTAACCATTTTCGAATTTGTTTCACCCTGTAAGTGCTTGTTGACAATGCGAAGAGGTGTGATGAAATAAAAAAGGTGAATATGTCATCGTGACATTGCTGTTTTAAGGAAAATAGTTAGTACCTTGTAATTATTTGTGTAATGTATTAGGACAAATATTTCTGCTTGATTTGAATTTTTAATGTGACAAATTGTCGAGCTATTTTATAATAAGAATTCGATCTATTTTTATCCCAAATGGAAATCATGTGAATCCAGCGCACTAAATTAGTACCAAAGTGTGATTTTAATACTATGGTAACTCTAAATTTGTCTGTATAATGGCACATCTGGTATTAATTATCTATTTTAGCATGTATATTATTGGTGGCTAGTCAGATTCCATTAGTTCGCTTTCCACCTAAAAATTCCTGTAACTTCATAAATCATTCGAACATCCGTTGGCACTACGCTCTATTCAACTTATTGTGCCAAGAGTATTTTCCTGCAATTTAGGCGGAAGATCGTATATCAGATTCACATACTAGCTGACCATTTTCAAAGGTATAGAGAATATCAGCAGATGAAGAAAATGAAGAGGGTGATGATCTGAAGAGTTTGCTCATAGATTTGTAATGTTGATTCAGTGCTATTTTTTTTTCATGAAAAAGCTCATTGCTATCAAGAGCGAGTGATGCAAGAATACTTTCATCTTATCATTGAGATCAGAGGAGGATTTAATTACTCAATGATTTTTCAATGAGATGAACAAAGTAAGAAATTGATCATAACATGAGGGGCCAGGAAATCGTTAACAAACTCAAATAATTTTATTCCATATTAGCAGAAACCCTTTGTATAGTAAATATTTTTCATTTTTAAGTGGCATTTATAGCCAGTAAGACCTTTTTGTCTCATTAATAATAATTACAGTAGAAGCAAAGTTCGAAACATTTTGGGAGGGTGAAGATGGCAGCGAAGACCAGGTGGAAATTATGTCAATATGAAATGAAATTCACTGAAATGAAGGTAACATATTAATTGAATTTAAAGGATATACCTATTCGGTAACTGTGAACAATTTTATACAATTTAAATAATATTATTTATTTTCTCTCATATTCAAACAGAAATAAATTAACAAAGGACTAAACGCTTTGCATCACAACGTGTAATAAATTAACAATTGTGGCACAAAACGCGTTAACCAATTTTGTCATATATTCATTTTTGTCCGTAGTCCAATTGACTTCATAAAAATTGCTGTTAAAATGATCGGCCCAAGTGATTAAAATAATTGCGCCAAATTTAAGCCAGTGCGAATGATAATTGGACTTGATTGCTTTTCAAGCGCATTCCCCTAATGATTTTTAATCAATATTTATTAGCCGCGATGCCGATTCGTTGAAATGTAAAATATTTTATATTAAACCTGACAGAATAGGCAAACATTGGAGCTATGAGCTATGACATAATAAAATAATATCAATAATAAAATGTTTATCTTTCAAATATATTACGAAGTTACTACATATATTATCAGAATGAAAGTGCATGGCATAATTTTTGCTAAATCTATGTATAAATTATTATTATAGTGCATTTTCCTTTTTTTTATCTTTAGTGTGTTGTCTTTCAGTCTTATTTATTGTAATTAGTGTCAATCAAAAAATACGAAGTGATTAAAAAGTGTTTGCAGTCTCAGACATGCTTCCCTTAGATATACCGCAAATTGCATCTTGTGTATTTTTGTAATCCATATTGTTTATCTGATATTATATCCTATTTTTAAAGTAACTGTCGATTTATTAATCCACTTATAAATGCTTTTGGGCAGATTTCAGTGTATGGCATTATTCATTAAAACCAAGAGAAATTAAATATGATACAGATTCTAATATCTCTGATGATATAATATATGGATCGTTATTTTTTTCTCTCCAAAAAATATACTTTTCTTTAAGTGTTTGCTTTTAATTCTTTATGATACGTTCTTTTTTATTGGATTTCTATTTACAACTTGACCAGCTTATTTTTCCCACACTGTAGTGTAATAATATTAAATGTCATTTTCATCATTTCATATTTCACCATTATCAAATTTCACATTATTATTTTTCTTTACCTCTTTTTTTCATGAGAAATGATTTTTATTACAATTGTCATTTTTTTGGTGAATTGCATTTTATTTCAATTTGTGGTATGTAAAATCTTATTTCTGTCTCTTTAAACCATTTTTTAAATATTTATGATCGTTTAGTAATATTTCTTTTTCCATTATTACCTAAATGTTTAAAAAAAAAATTTTTTTTTAATAGAATTTAGTAGAAATTTATTCATTCCTTTTATTATTTATTATTAAAATTTTAAATTTGCCCTACTGCATGGACTTTTGATTTATCATCAGAATCTTTTGATTTATAAATTTCTCTCCAACGAATATTCTAGAATTTTTATTTTCTCTTATTACTATCTCTGTCATGGTCTTATAATTTGTGTAGTTTACTTTTCGTAATAAATTAACAGTTTACTGAGCCGAAAAGCTATAGTTCTAATTTCTGAATTTCTGAAAAAGTATGAAGCAAATTGCATCTTGTTCAACCTTTTTAATCCAAATTATTTGTCTGATATAATATCCTACTTTTTAAGTTAACTTTCGATTTCTTAATCCTTTTAAGACTTTTGGGCAGATTTCACGGTTTGCCTTTAATTTTTTATAATACGTTGTTTTCATTGCATTTTTATTTACAATATGAGCCCATTTTTCTTGAATATAATAACATGAAATATCATCTTCATCATTTCATATTTTACCATTATCAAGTTAATATTATTTATGTTGTTTTTATTCCTTTTTTCATGAGAAATGTTTTTTGATACATTTGCGACTTTTTTCATTGGTAAGTTGCGTTTTTTTTTAATTTGTTGTTTGTAAAATCTTTCATTGATTTTTAAAATGTTTATGATCCTTTAATAATATTTATTTATTTCCATTATTTACTAATTGTTTAAAAAATGTAATTCCTTTAAATAAAATTTAGGAAGTCTTCAGATATTTACTCTTTCCTTTTATTATTTAAATTTTAAATTTACCTTGCTGCATAACCATCTGCTATCTCGGCAGTATTTATAAAATCCTCTCGAATGAATAGGGAGAAAACAGTACTCCAATACCATGGTAGTATTCAGAGAGCTTCAAAGCTCTATTCGTCAAACCATGGTCATAACAGATATTATGACAATTCAGCTTAAGTTTTTTTTATTTTAGGTACTCTAATGGCCGTATCCAATGGAATGTCATATGGTTGGAGTGCCCCTCTAATACCATATTTCCTTAGCAACAATACGCACATCCCTATAACCCATTCTGAAGGTGAATGGCTTGAGACTCTTTTATTTTACGGGGCAGCTGCAGGTCTTCCAACAACAGTATTCGTAGTGAACTATTTTGGAAGGAAGGGATCCATGATCCTTTCATCGCTCGTAGGCTGCATTTGTTGGATAATGATATTATTAGCGAAACGTTTATATATCATTTATATCGCCAGGTTCATGTCGGGTATGGCGGGAAATATGTGCTTCATCGGAGCGCCAATGTACATTGCTGAAATAGCTGATCATAGAATTCGAGGATTTTTGTCCGCTTCCATTTATATAATGTTGCTGCTTGGTATGCTTATTGTTTATGCAGCTGGAGCATTGCTACCTTTCTACGTTGTACCTATCATAGGCATTATATTAACCACTTGCCAGGTAATATTTTTCCCATTTATGCCCGAATCTCCATATTATTTATGTTACAACAACCGTTATGAGAAAGCCAGAAAGCATTTAATTCGACTAAGATCAAACCAGACTAATATCGAGAAAGAATTGGAAGAAATTAAAATGGCAGTAGAAAGACAAAAGACAGAGAAAGGAAGGCCTCGAGACCTCTTGTTGATACGCAGCAATAGGTATGCTTTGTTAATAATGTTATTGCTGAATACGATGGAACATCTTGTAGGCATAAGCGTAGTAATGATGAACATCCACGTTATTTTGGAGGAGGCAGGGTCCGTCTACATGAAGTCGTCCACAGCAGCTATTTTATTTGCTGTAATTATGCTTCTAGGTGCCTCATGTGCTTCAGTAATTATAGACAGATTCGGAAGGAAGTTCCTTTTGATCACCTCGGGAATAACGACTGGCATTGCATTGCTAATAATGACAATTTATTTCCACCTGAAAAATACTGGCCACGACGTTCTTTTTATAAGCTGGATACCAATAGTGTGCATCATGTTTTACGCCGCTACTTTTAAACTAGGCTTGGGTGTGGTCCCTATAGTAGTTACAGCCGAAATCTTCCCGACCACGATCAAAGCCATGGGAATGACGATTGCTGACTTATTCTATGTATTTGCCGCTATAGCATCCATTAATCTATATTCAACGTTATTTGACATTTACGGCATTCACGCCCCATTTTATTTGTTTACTTTTTGCAGTTTTGGAGCGGCTTTACTGGTTTTCTATTTCGTTCCTGAGACTAAAGGAAAAACGCTTGATGAAATACAATTGATGCTTAAAGGCCATAAAAAAGCCGTCTATCACATAGAAGATGTTTATTTTTCCAATGGATTTATAGAATAATAAAGATTTCCATTTTCAGGTGGTTTATCATTATTTCCTAAGAGCAGTAAATAAAGCGATTTGAAAATAATTCTGCTCTAAATTAAAGAACCCTTTTGTGTATTAATGGTTTTCCCATGTACGTATATGGGACCTTTTTCATAAATATCATAATTAAAGCATATAAAGAGCTCAAGATGAACTATAGAAGTAAACCAAATGAAAAACAAGAAAGTTATGAAACAGCACATAAAATATCATCATAACAAAATATCAAAATAAATATGAATAAATAATTTTTTTTTATTATTTAGAACAGTGGCATTATTTCAATTATTTACGCCCGTTGGTTAAAAAGCACTTACCGCATTTTTTCTGGAATCGCTATAGATTAATGATGTTATTAACTCACTCGTATTGTACTTTTAACTGGCATTAGCTTTATTTTTCATTTTCTAACATTGTCTCTATACGCAATTATTATAGTATATCCCCCCTGTTTTTTAATTGGATTCTTATAACCTGTAAGCTTAATTTAGTAACAAAAATAAATAATCAACTAAATAAATGTGCTCGCGGTATATATTGTATTTTGAAATTACGCGTAACCTAAAGCCATAGTATACTGCGAATGAGAGTACAGCTGCTCTGAATATGCAATACGCAGTCGGATTGCTGTTTTTTGCGGTATCTTAATTTGAATCCATAAATTGTATATTATTTGTTCTTTCAATATCACATTTAATTTGATTGCCCACATTTCTAGATCTAAGCCGGCCCTGTGACTAGCGCTACTCGAGTCCGCAATTAGGGGCAAGCCACAAAGTATCGAATGTGCAAAGTATCGAAAATCCCGATTGGACCCGAAGCTTTTGACAAAATGATTATTTTCTTGATTTCGGGTATGGCTTTAGTTAGATTGGGTTAGCACCTGGTTAGCTTTCTTTTCTTGAGCCCCCGTAGCGAGCGAAGCGAGCGGAGGGTCATACGAAAAGTGAAATAACGTTTTTCTACAGCCGCGCGCAAAATAACTAATTGCTAAATTCAAATGAAATCGCAAAATCGACGAAAGCCGTGGATCCTTATTTTGCGCTCTAGCGTGAACATGGAAAAGAAAAATCTCACTTTCTCCGTCGAGTGTGCGATGAATGGTCATGGAAACCACAGATAAATAAATGACAGTCGTGCGTTTGTTACAGTTTTTTGCTGGCAATCTTGTTCTAAATATGCCCGAAGCCCGAATATAATATGTCAAAATTGACAGTCATTTGCAAATTTCAGAATAAGTATAGAGAAAAATGTGGATTTTATTTTAAAAAATGCGGCTGTAGAAAAAGTTCTGTGTGTTTTTCGAGCGCAAAGTAAGATTGCCAACCCGTCGCGCAGTAACATTCTTTCTCAAGCGGCAATCCGTTGCTTTTCGCTCTAAATACACAAATAACTATTTCGAAACTTTGCACATTCGATACTTTGCTCACCATCTAAGGAAGCTTAGTATCGGGGGCATTCGGAGCTAGTCGGCAATTATCGGTTGAACCGAATTTCCGCGATGTGTGGAAGGGAGCAACACCTTCTAAACAAGAGGTCATGAATCTATAGAAGCTCTTTACTTTAATCTTAGACACATTCTCGGTAAGCAGTTTGTACTGATTAGGCAATTTGTTATAAAAGAGTGGTGCATAACAATTGACTGAAATTCGCGATATTTCAAGCCCGGGGCCGGATTAAGGGTTCAAGGCGCCCTAGGCTAGTCGTCTCTTGGCGCCCCCCTTCATGTTTATGTTTTAGATATTTTTCTTTTACTGCACTAATAAAAATTGTCTCTTAATAAAAATTAAATCAAATTTATTGGTAAAAAAATACTACTTTATTTTTCGACATTTCATTGGTGCAAATTCATTAATTATGTGACAAAAGTCTAATGTTTGGACCAGTTCTGATTCAATGACTAAAATAGATAGGTCTGTCACCTTTTTTGGCTTAAAGTGCTTCTCATGTGGTTTTTCACTCTATTTAGTGTTTTTACGCTTTTGTCGCTATTGCTTCCTTGGAATTTGTTCCGAAGATTTATGAAAACACTTGTTTTGTGATACCGTTCTCATGACTGCATGCTACATCAAATAGAATTTAAAAATATAAATATTCTTCTTCTTCCAATGCGTATCCGCTAATGGATGTTTGCGATAACATTTTCCATTGCTTCTTTATTCCTTGCGGTGTGTATCAACGATTGTATATCGCGTAGCCCTGTCCACTGTCTGATATTTAGCAGCCAGGACATTTTTTCCTTCCGATCCTTCTCCGGCCTTCGATCTTGCATTCGATCAATAGATGCAATAATTGATATTTCGTGTTTCGCATTAGATGCCCTAGATATACCGTTTTTCTTTTCTTAATCAATTCAAACAGTTCACGTTGTCTGTTGACACGTCTTAGAACTTCTTCGTTTGCTAATCGAGCCATCCAAGGTTTCTTCAGGATCTTCTAATTTGTTAATTGCAACCGCCTTCAATGTCCAACCCTCCATTCCGTAGAGAAGCACCGACCAAACGTAGCATTTAATGAATCTGAGTCTTAGGTTAAGGTCAAAATCGGAACAGGTAAGCACTCTTCGAAACCTCAGCTCGACAGCTTGTTCAATGCTACATTTTATTTCCCTGTCTGATGTCCATTGTCCAGTCTTCGAAAAATCCAGATACCCAAGTATTTAAATTTGTCTACTCTTTCTATGGACTCTGCGTTAAATGTTATGGTGGAGTTTTCAAACGTATTTAGGTTTCTAGAGATAATCATAAACTTTATTTTTTTGATGGTAATATTTAATCCCATTGATTTGATCTGTTCTCCTACCTTGTTGACCAGTTGTTGTAGCTCGTGTATGTTATCAGCGATTAAGACCGTATCATCAGCATAGCGGATATTTTTAATCCACACTCCATTAACTTTGACTCCATTTCCACGTCTTCCAAAGCCTCTTGGAATATTGCTTCCGAATATAAGTTGAATGGGAGTGGAGACAGCACACATCCCTGTCATACCCCCCTTCTAATCTGTATGGCGTTCGACATATTATTGCCTAATTTGATTTGCGCTGTTTGGTTCCAATATAGGTTTTCAATGCATCTAATGTCCATTTAGTCTATATCAAGCCTATAGAGGAGCTGCATTAATTTGTGGTGTCGTACGCGATCAAATGCCTTTTCATAGTCTATGAAACATAGACACACATCCTTTCTCTGATCATAGCAGTTTTGGACAAGCACTTGTGTTGCAACTATCGCTTCTCGTGTACCTAACCCCTGTCTAAACCGAAACTGCGGGTCATCTATCTCTCTTTCACATTTACTTGCAAATTCTCTGGTGTATGATTTTAAGGAATACTTTTAAAGTGTGGCTTATCAGGCTAATAAGTATATGATCTTCACATCTTCTTGCATTGGTATTCTTAGGCAGAGGGATGAAAGTAGAGCACAACCATTGTTTGGGGTAGTGACTGTCTCATATATAGTGTTAAATACGTTATGTAATGCTGTGATACCTCTTTCATCTAGGAGTTTAAGTATTTCTGAAGGAATTTCACCTGGGCCAGCCGCTTTGTTATTTTTTGAATTATGTATGGCGTTTTCAATCTCGCCCTTAGTGATCGATGGGCCGGTTAGAGAGTTATTAGTGCCAGCTGGGGGTCTGTCGTCATCAAAGAGTTCTTTATTATACCTTCCCAGACCTTGTTCTTTTTTTGCTGGTTGTTATTATTTACTGTTACAGTTGATCTATTTTTTTATATATGCCAGCAGTCTCCTTCAGCTTTTTGTGTAGATTAAAATCGTCATGTTGATTTTGCAGCTGTTCTATTTCTGAGCATTCACGTTTAAGCCATTCGTTTGTTGCTCTTGTCTTTGATCTTATTAGTCTTTGAATTTCTTTGTACATGCTGCTGTCCATCTTATTCTTGTGCTTTCGACGTTCATCCATTAGCAACAAAATCTCATCCGTCATCCATTTTTTGCTTTTTGTTCTTTGTCCTATATCCTAATCTGTTTTGCATTGAGTTTGTTGCAATGTCCATTATCTTTGTCCAAGATTGCGTCATCTCTTCTCCAATATTCGATGTTATTGTTTGAAAAATATATGTTGATAAATATTCTATCTGCATAAATTTGACAACAGCGTAAAGTTATTCCTAAAGCACCGAACATTAACAAGAGGTTAGAAGGTCCACTCCCAGTCGGCACTTTTGATGTAGAGCTTACAAAGGCGAGATGCCACACTTAAGACCAGATGAGGTGAAACGTGGCACGAGGCCTGAGCGGTTAACCAGCATTTCATCAGGTTCCGCGACGGGGCGAGTCATAGAGTAAACCTTCTTGTACCAAACATTAACAATAGACTAGAAGGTTCACTGTAAGCCCCGCCGCCAGCATTTCCCTTCTTGCCCCGTCGCGGAACCTGATGAAATGCTGGTTAACCGCTCAGGCCTGGTCCCACGTTTCACCCCGTCTGGTCTAAAGTCTGGCGTCTCGCCTTTGTAAGCGCTACATCAAAAGTACCGGCTGAGAGTGGACCTTCTAGTCTCTTGTTAATGTTCGGTGCTTCTAGTCGTAGACTATTGCTAATGTCCGGTGCCTAAAGTCCCGACTGCCTAGCTCTTTTTTGTGAGGGATGGGTAGGGGCTAGCGGTGTGCGGCGTTTTTTTGTTGGAAAATATTTTTTTTTTTTTTAATAAAAGTGAAGTCGGCGCGTGGATACATGGGCGTTAGGGGGGGGGGCAGTTGCTCCATCCTAAGAACTAGAAGATGTATGTTATATTAACCTAACATACACTTAAAAAAATTTTTTTGGCCTTGGTCTAGAAATTTGAACATTGGGATATTTTAGGGTATCGGGCGTCGCGACGCGCCGGGTCCGCGGCGCCCCCACTGCCTGGGCGCCCCTAGGTTATAGCCTAGTTAGCCTTGTGAGTAATCCGACCCTGTTCAAGCCGCAAGAAGGCAGGCCTCACAGAGTTACATTGTCTTGTAGGGTAAGAATGATAAAAGTTATTACACACGTAACATTCCTGATTCCCTCGACAATACAATAAACATTCATAAATATACCTGCATGAGAGAGCCAGAATACGCAATTCAACAAAACTTTGCCTTACATTATGCCGGTAACCGAGCTCAGCAACAATACGCACGGCCCTTCTCTGTAGGGAAAATATTCTACTCGTATGACTCGAGTGACACCATGGCATAAAAAGTCTGCAACAAAGATGCCGCAGTAAATATGCGCATAAGACTTCTCAAGAGATATATACCCTTTAGGAGACGTTTTGCAGTGTAATCTACATGTAATTCAAATTTCAGTGTTGCATCTAAAATACTCCCAAAAACTTCGCCCCTGCAGCATTCTCGCACTGCAACCCTCTCAAAGTAAAATAATACATGCTGACTGTATTATCAATATTCAGATTCATTATATTGCTTCTAACCCACTCATTAAGACCATCCATACTTGCAGCAACCCTAGCATCCAGAGCGTCGATGTCATCCCTCATCTCCACCAACGAGGTGTCATCAACAAAAAGGAAGATCGATCTAGGTACAGCAGAATTAACAGCGTTGACATAAAAAAGAAAGAGCAGCGGCCCCAAGACCGAGTCCTGCGCAACACCATGCCACATCTCCGCCCAGCCAGAAACACCACCATTACATACTGTCCATTGTTTTCTCTTTATTAAATAACTGTTTAGTAAATTGATACTAGTTTGTTTAAGCCCATATAACCGTAGCTTACGAGCTAGAATATCATGAGATACGCAATCGAACGCCTTTGAGAGGTCGCAGAATGTAGCATTAATATACTGCCCTCCCTCAAAAGCACCCAATATGCATTCCAAATGATCCAAGACGGCATGAGTGGTAGAGCAGCCACGTTTAAATCCAAACTAGCTGAAAGTAAATAATTTGTTGTCCTCAAAATATGTATCTAGCTGCTCCTGCAATAAAAACTCAAATATCGGTGCTGCAATAAGAATCAATGATATAGGATGATAGTTGTTCATCTTTAGGACCCTTTTTATATATAGGAATTTATCAATGGAATAATTCAAATATCCTTCTAGCGGAACATTGAAGTCATATATGTACATACTTGCTTGGTTTATTTTTAAGGGCATTGATAGCATCTCCACACTGAATAAAAGTAATCTCCCTGAATTGAAATTCTCTCATAGGTTCTCCTGAAGTATGGAACAAGTATGCCTCAGGCTGTATTGCCGCGGCAGGGATAACCTGCAGAGTCCTTTCAGCAAAGCTAGAAAAAAACGATTAAATTATCATCAATCCTGGATTGTGCACCCTCTAACAGAGTTCACTATATTCCAAGATGCCTTAATAGCATTATGTGAACCCATAATATAGCTATTATGAGCAATGCGTTAGCTAGTTGTCTATAAGTTCTCCTAAATTTACCTATTTGATGCCTTAAGTCCTCCGAGGGTCTATTCAAATAAAGTTCATGCAAAAATCCGAGAGTTTCCCTCATATTCCTCAGTTACTCATTAAACCATCGTATGCTGAGACCATCACGGGGAGGCCCTTTATTAATAAGTGGCATAGAAGGGCATTCCCAAGCACACCCAAGAACCCGTCAAACTTAGACTCTAGACTCTGACCCCCCAAGGACACAAAACTCCAGTCCACTTCACCCAGTCAGCTATAAATTCTACAAGTAACCCTTCTCGTTATAGATCAATATGTGGAAGATGCATGGGTCTCCCCCATGAGTCGTACCCTAATCCGAATGTCAATCGCATGATGATCTGACAGAGAAGAGTCATACACACTAGTGCTGTACTCTACATTGTTTTGAAAATTAATAAATATATTCTTTATAACATTTACAGAATTTGATATTGAGGAATATTTGTTCTCTTTCCTCTTATTATTTTTGCTAAATACTATATTAAAATCACCATTTATGGTTAAATATTGTAGTATAACATACACGGGCCTGTTCAACATAGTTGAATGAGATAAGTTGTGCTTTGTCTTTATTTTGCTAATGATCGTCAAAATAGATTAAAAATAAAATCCATCCCTACGTTGTGTTATCAGTATATCTTGCACAATTTAACTCACTCAAAATGCGTCCGACGGTGACAAAATTAGGGAAATTTAAGGGAAAGGCGCGTCGTGTAAATTAAACCACAGATTCCTAATACACCTAATTTATTAGAGAAAACGTACCAAATTATTAGAGAAAGACGTGACGGACTCAGCCTGGAATTCCCGAGGGAAAACAGTACGGCAGAGAAACCTTCGATCTAAATTCCTAAACCGAATTATGCTGTATAATCTTTATTAGTATAATAATTAATTAAATTACTGTCTCCCGTATCACAATTCATAGTTCCACACTTGTATCAATACATTTAAAACTGAAGGGGTTGTTGTTAGTTAGAAAGAGGCCGCTGCCTGGTACTGAGGTCCTGGAGGCTACCCAGCTATCTATTTGCAAATTGGGTCAATATCTCTAAAATGATCATTACATATTTTATAACTAGGATATTCTCCCGTCAGGGTAGGAAATTGATAGTAGATTCATCAAGGACCTTGCGTACACTCTCAGTCATACTAACATTAAAATCCTACACGATAAACGAAAAACCATTCACAAAATAAACTGTTCACTACGCCGGTTTCAGACTATCTATCCCCGTTCTCGAGCGATACCTCTCGGATCTCCTCGAAAAAAACCTCGCATAACCCGACTTCAATTTATGACTTGTTTTTCTCTGTTTCTTTCTTTATATATCTATATATAGGGTGTCTCAAAACTTAATGTTTCAGGTCTAATGAAATAATATTTTAAATAGGCGGGTTACCTCAATATTTATATTTATTACATGAAAATTCTTACCATGCTTCCATAAATATACCAAAATCTCCATTTGGAGCTCTATAAATAGTAATAATTGCCATATTGCAGCCCCCTACTTCCACAGCAGATAATTCACAATGAAATTCCTGGAAAAACGTTCAATTTTCATTATATTATTGCATTTTATTTGAGTTTTTGCACAAATTATGGTTCCCCCATTGTCCATGTTTTCCCTAGCACTAAAATATATAACATTAAAGTTTTCAAGCCTAAAATAAACAACTTCATCCGTGTTCATGTGATGTTCGCTCAAGCACACTATATTATAGTCCTTATCCTTATTGTTCACTATCAAAGCCTCCAGGTCATTCGTCTTATTCCTAACGGACCTTATGTTGAGATGACAGACATTTATTTCAAAATTCACTTCATTTTGCTGCTGTATGATGGTCTGTGCTGGCGCCAGATTTTTCGCCTGCTTTAGGCTAAAAAATCACTGCTTTTTGTTTCCCTTTCCGAAATTGACGTTGTCCGCTTAACCTCAGAGTTCAACACTAGGGGAACAGTTGGTGCCAGATTGTTTTTACACCCATTTTAATTAGTTATATTCAATATATGATTTATTATGAACTTACGTTTTTTTTGAGTTATAGGATGGTACACCATAGTTAGCTCGTTCATAGTCATGCATGAAGCTGGCAAAAGTTAAAAACACTGATTTGTTGGGGCCGCTACTCGCTAATGAGCACATCAAAAGATTATTACTATAAATGATATCATTGATAACTTTCCGGTTTAGAGCAAATGGAGGACCGATGATCGACAGGTTTGTCGTTTGCGAAACAGATAACAGTTTATTAACATCATCTTTTAAAATTTGTATTCCTCTAACAGCATTTCTAGAGCCAACAAAAACAAATAAAAAGTATTTTTTGTCAAACGTCTACCATAGTTCAAAGCTTGCTCTACGATTTCATTAAACAAAATGCGTGGTGTATGTAGAGTCCCACTGTAACCAAAGTAAATAGGGAAGTAGGCATTATTAAAATGAAAAGTTTAAGGACTTGTTTGTATACTTCAGGCAGACCATATGTGAATATTAAAATTTGAGTTACTTTAGATATTACTAGGTATTTTCAGCTCTGAAATTATAATAGAAATTTATTGACACACCTTGTACCAGAGCAATCAGTCCCTATCTATAACAATAAGTATTTAATGTTATAATGTAGAATAATTAGGAAGTATAGTACAGTGCAGTAGGGTTAAGAGTCTATTTTCACGAACACAGGGCAATGCCATTGTCATTAACACAATAAATTATCTGCTTTGAATAAATTGTTCACAGCAAATAACATCAAACATATTTTACATTAAAAACTCGAAATATATCCTTGACAGCATTTAGTGTCGATCCCAACTGGGGTGGCCATATTGGCTACTAAATTTCATAGTTTCAGGGCCTCCTTGTCTAGAAGGTATTGGTGAGAGTAGCGTTCGCGTAGAGAAGTGCTACTTCAGATTCATTGCTTTCGAAATTTCCTCACAAACGAGCTCGGCAAATAATTGTTGATTTTACCAATTTTCTGACAAAAGCTAGACATGGATAAGGTGCTAGACTTGTTGATCCATAATTATTAATATTATTATTTTCATTGTTAAACCGGTCGCATTGAGGCAGCGCCCAAGCGGATCAATGGCATTTTATTAATGATTTTTATTCCAGTTAATATTTTAGGTGACTTCGTTTTAAACCGATACCAAACCGCAGAAAATATCGGTTTCGAAGTAGCAATCCTGCTCGTCGACGCTAGTGGGTTTGGGTTATCTTCTCCAGCTAAACAACCCGTAGAAGACATAACAACTTCATCATAGTCCTTTAGATAATGCTATGGATGGAAACATAAAATGTCTCCGACTTTATTTTCGATGGATCAAAATCCCATATTTCTTGAAGGTGTAGAGGAGATGAATTTAGCGTTTTTATTCTCATTCTTAAAAAATCGTACGTATAGTCTGTAACTAAGCAATAATGCTTCAAAATAGACTCGCTATATCTCCATATGTTTAAAATTATGTAATCAGTCATTTCATTTAATAATATCTGCTTATCTTCATAAATAGTGATTCATGCTAGGGTAATATCATTATATAGGTAAATTCCGGAACAAAATTAGATTACGAAATTATGCCAAACTAGAAATAATTCAATAAAAACATCACAGAAAGAGTAAATATTTGGGCATTTTACTATTAATGGTTACTACATAGCAACAACTGTTTAATGAGATAAAAATGGGGTGACCTGTTCTAAGAAACTTTTAGAATTTTCGGCAACGCGTTGCTTATATTATGCAATATTAATTATTTTCGCAACAAATATGATGACTGGCAACCAACATGGATGTGGAATGAAGGTGATAAAATTATTACCTCTTCAAGAACTAAAGTAATATATAGAGTGATCTAGTGCAAATGGACGAATGGGAGCAAATAATTCGTGCTAAATGATTTATTTAATGAAGAGCCTTAACTAGTGCCTACTTAAAATTATATACAAAATATGTTTCAAATTATTAAGCACTTTAGTGCACTCTTATGAAATATTTTTAGAGACAGGTGGTGTTACCATCTCCATCTTTATTTTCTGCAAGTTATTTGGTTGTATTAAGCTCCTTCCTACCCTAAGATGTCAAGTGGCATCTCTCTAAATCGAGGGAGCACCTAGAATTTATCTTGGCAACGTTGATAGCTAAAAGCCACGGCCCTACCAGCTCAGCAATATGTTATTATTTTTTCATTAGGGTGAAAACAAAATTTTAAGTTTTATCAAGTGCTCTTTACTTTTTATTTTTTAACTTGTATTTGTCTACTACTTTTCTATCTTCTCCTCTTCTATCACTCTTCCCTGATTTTTGCTTTCCTCATCTATTACCTGCCAGCTATGGTTCGCATGTCATCGACCCATCTTTTTGGCGATCGTTCCACCCTTCTTTTCATTGCTCTTGGTCTCTAATCTGTTAACTTTTTAGTATATCTATTTTCAGTTTTTGTGGCCGCATGATCCGCCCAACGCCACATCATCTTTGTTATCTCTTCGATGATGTCTCTAACCTTCGTTCTTCTCCTGATCTCATCATTTTTTATTTCACATCTCAGTGAGATGGTTCATTCTATCGATGCTTGTGTATTTCTTAGCATTTGTCCTTATTAATGATATGGTTTTTATTCCATAGGTATTACCCTGGATTTTGATTTTTAAGTGGAAATACACCATCTCCTAATTTACACTTAACTATAAGACACCTCAAAGAAATTTAAGACAAAGCTATAAATTAGTCAAAAAAACTGCAAAATCTAAATACATACGAATTTCAAGAAATAGGGTAAAGTCCTCATGGGCTGTCATTAACTCGTTATGGTGTGAAGTCACAAAGGGCGAAGAAGGGACATCACTGAATGCAGATGATTTTAACAATTTTTTTACAGGGGTGGCAGAGATACTGCTGCAGGCTCTGCCTAATATGAATACAACTTCAGGGGACTATATTTAGAAATATATCTTAATGGCAAATGTACGGTTTACACTCTCACCTGTTACCCAAAATAAAATTAGGGAAACCATTAATCAACTTAAGAACAAACTTAGTAAAGACATATATGATATGAATATTAGAATGATAAAAAGACCCAATTAATACCGCCTCTTACAAAATTAATTAATCAGTCCATGCATCGAAGAAATTTTCCAGATTGTCTTAAATCAGTTGAAATCATACCAATTTTTAAAAAGGGAGTAAAGATGACTCTGGAAACTACCGTCCAATTTCTTTGATAGCAGTACCTGGAGAGGTCTTTGAAAGTCTGGTAAGAGATTAAATCACTAATTATTTTGAGGCGAATAACATGTTTGTGAAGTGTCAGTATGGCCTCAGGAGTGGCCGGTCTACCGTTTTGGCTTTGGTGCATCTGTTGAGCACTGTGACGGGGGCCTTTGAGGAGGGGCATTATATCAGAGCGATATTTTGCGACTTATCGAAGACCTTCGACTGTGTCGGGCATGACTTGCTGCTGGATAAACTAAGGCACTATGGTTTTGATGAGGATGGTGTGGTCTTCATGCGTTCATACCTTACAGAGAGAATTCAACAATCGTATTACGGTGGTAAGCTTTCTGGGAAAAAAGAAATATGTCATGTTGTCCCCCAGGGTTCTGTGCTTGATCCTACAATATTCCTTATATTTATATAAACGATATTTTAGCGGCAACACCGAATCTTACTTTGTGGTTATATGCGCATGATACCACACTTGTTGAAACTGGTCGCATGATCGGGGAGGTGTCACTGTCATTAAGTCACAACTTTCGAATGCTTAGTGAGTGGTTTGTTGCCAACAGAGTGTGCTTGAATGCTTCCATAATATTAACAATGTTCTTTGGGTTAAGGGAACTGCCTACGGGTAACGCTGGCTCGTCGTTGTTTTTGGGCATAGATCTGGATGCGGGGCTGACATTTGAAAGCACGTCTAAAAAATTGTCAAAGTATAATTTTCTATTAAGAAATCTGAAGTAGATATAACCAGATCAGGTTTTGTTGCGAACCTTCCATTCAATATTTCAGGAGAGGGCAGCATATGGTGTCTTGGTTTGGGGTCACTCAGCCGGTGCAAGTTAAATTATTGAGATGCAGAGGAAAGCTGGGCGGATATTGGCGGGCCTGGGTTTCCGAGATTATGTCAGTTAATCTTTGATCGACTTGCACATATTCACTGTTCCTTCTAGATACATATACGAATGTATAATTTATGCACCTGAAAACACCAATTCTTACAAATAATGTGCTTACCATCACTACCCAACAAGACATGGCTTTGACATTAGGATAGAATATCTAAGATTGAGAACATCGCGATTCTCAGTGAATTATTATGCACGTCTATTTTATAACAAACTTCCTTCCGAAGTGAGAGAGCTGTCAGTTCTCAAGATCCAGGGTCTCCAGGGTGTGTTGAGAACCTTTTTGGTGGGAAGAGCTTTTTATACAAGTGACGAATTTTAAACTGTGATATAAGAAATATTTTATCAACCGAAGAAAGTTCTTAGTTGTAATCAAAAAAGTGAATAATTCTTTATCGTTAATTGTCTTAGTGAAATTAATTTTAATTTAACTATAGGTGTAATTTTGGTGTGTATGTCTAGGGACTTTGCCACTCTAGATGTACTTAACTTTCGACACCCCTCTTGAAGTAAGGAATAATTACCTTTGTAATTAATTACTGTAATATATTTATCTTTAAGGCTTTGTTCGATTTTGCTAAAAGCTGCCTAAACGAGTGGTGAGTCTGGTGATCTCTGCGCACCCTTATAATTAAGTCTAAAAATTATATATATAAAATAAATGCCAATATGTGTCAAATTATTAAGCAGTCTAGTGCACTTCTCTAGTGTAATAGATTTACATATGACATATTTTTAGAGATAAGTGGGGCCTCCATGTCCAATCCTTTTTCCTGGAGGTGGTTTGATTGTATTAAGCTCATCGTCGACCCTAACATGTCAAGTGACATCTCTATAAGTATTTCTGATGGAGATGGCGTGCGTAGAATATATCTCAGCAACGTCGATAGCCAAAAGCAAAGCCCATGCAAGCCCAGCAAAATATTCTTGTTTTTTTTTCATTAGAGTGAAAACAAGATTTTGAGTTTTGGCAAGTGCCCATTACCTCTTCTCAATTCGTATTTGTCTACTCCTGGACGAAGGTCCGTTCTATCTTTTTTCATTCTCCCCTAATTTTCTTTTCTCATCTACTGCTTGCCGGCTATGGTTCGCATGTCATCGACCTATCTTTTTGGTGGTCGTCCCTCCCTTCTTCTCGTCACTCTTGTGCTCTGCCCAATGTCACTTCAACCATGATACCTTTTCTATGATGTCCCCAACCGTTGTTCTTGTTCTGATTTCATCATCTTTGATTCCGGATCTCAGTGAGATATCCAGCAAAGTTCGTTCCATCGACTTTTATGGCATTCTAAATTTATTACCATTTGTCCATAGTGATATGGTTTTCATTCCATAGGTATTAAACAGGATTTTGATTTTTAAGTTTATAGGCTTCGTGCGATTTTGCCAAAAACTGCCTACGAGAGTATTGAGTTTGGTGATCTCTGCGCTCTGATTTTCCTTGCCCAGTTCAATTATGTGTCTCAGATTTATATACTCCACTACATTTCCGATGGGATGGTTTATGTAATATCAATGTTTCAGGATTCATTACTTTTATTTCAGTGTAGTTCTTATTTAACCCTGTTAATTAAGGCAACATTTAATTGTTGCAACACCTCATGCAGGTCCCTGATGTTATCTGCAACCAAAGCGATGTCATTTACTTATTAGGGCAGGTGCCCTATTAATGCCTTTCTTATCCCATTCTAGGTTTTTGAAAACATATTCGATTGCGAAAGTAAAAAGTTTGAGGTATATGACATTGCCATGGTTTACCCCACGTTGAAATGGAATTTTATTTGTAGTGTTCAACTCCTCAATCTTAATATGAATAGCTGCATTTTATATAAATTATCGATAATCTATGCATATCTAGACTCAATCCTTGCATTTTCGAAGAAACTTAATACAGCTTCCGCCTCAGGTACAAAGTATAAAAATAGACAAAATATCATTATAAATGTGTCGTCGATAAATCTAAAATTAAGCATTAAAACCTTAACGTATACAGACCTAATGCCAAATCTGACTTTCTTGGGGAATATTATCCTTTTAAGATAATTAGGGCAGGGTAAAGATTAAAGCATAAAATATATGAAATAACGTTTAAAGCTGCCTCTTTGATATAAAAAGCACACATTTAGAATATAAATTAAAACCCTACAGAGTAGATGTACTTTTGAGGTACAACTGCAGGATTGTGCTGTTGCAATTATTATTGTCTAAAGTAAAAGCATATTTGAGAATTTTGGATGCAGAAAAGTAGAAATTTCAAACCTTTTCCGATTAATTTTGATTTTATAATAAAAATGACTAATATATTTCAGCAGAAAGTATGCAAATAGCGGAAATCATTCAAATGCGTAACTTTGACGTAAAATCAAAATAATTGCATATTTTTGTGGGATCTGGAGGCAACAAGTAGTAATTTCAGAGATTCCCATTACACGTAATTGTATAACAAATGTATGTAATTTTTATTCAGTTACAGTACAGAGTATAAAAATAGATATAATAATACTACTTAGCGCATATAGATTTAATAAGCAATACTTAAAACATTATCCTTTTAGGGTAGGTTGCACTTAAGTTTATGCCTTCAGTTACAGTACAAAGTATACAAATAGGCGACATATTATTTAAATGAGTATCTTTAGCATAAAGAGCAAATATATTAAAAAA
>MU187065.1:79985-114350 GCA_016904865.1 Pissodes strobi
AAGCAAATCGATTTCATGAAATAGATCGAATCTCTGGCCTAGTGGGAAACACGGATGTGGGCCACAATAGAACAAGGGTCGAGGTGGAGGGCCCCATCTGGGTCCACTCACGTGTATGAATACGAATACGAATACATGAAAACTGTGATTGGTCTAAAATGGTTGTTTTTTTGTTAGAAAATTTTCCTCATCATCGTCAGGCTAAATAATGTTTTATAAAAAATTGGATCCTCCAGTGCAAGTGTTTCACAAATACCTATTATCCTTTCAAAATTTTTAATTTTTAGAGTTTGAACTTTATAAAATGAAGTAAATATTCTCTGTATAGAGATATTCTCAGACCTTCATAACATTGTTTTCGTTTGAAGTTACAGGATTTGATGAAATGTGAGACGCTTCTAACTTTGAACCCTACGAAACTGTTCTGTATGTGTAAAAAATGTCTCTTGTCCATTTATGGTAAATCAGTATTTGGAAAATGTTTTATTATATCCCAGTTTAACTGATAATAGTCAAAGTCTTAAAATTGTTATAATATTAAAGTAGCATGGCCAATTAGAACAAAAACTTGAAGGTAAAATTTTTCAAAAAATGTGAAGGCGTATGATCTATATTGCTTGAAAGCAAGTTTATTCACCATTTAACTCTTAGAATAATAGAGGCTCCAGTTTAACGAGATTTTTGACCATTGTCAGAAGTTACGCAATTAGAAATAATTTAAATATATATTATATAATATCGAATCAATTTCTTAGTACGCACTGAATACATTGGATTTTCATAAACATCTAACCTCCCTTCAACCAAGAACCACTGTGTATATCCCGTCACAAATATATAGCTTATTATATATACATGTTTCTAAATATATTTTTAATTAGCATCATAGGTTCGTATAATTTAAAATGTTTTGAGATGCTAATTTTTTATTAGCTGCTGCGATTATAGATTTAAGTGCGGATTTTCCCTTATTACATTTAATGATTAATAAAAAGATTGAATCTTTAAAATGATCATTAAAAAGAGTTATTTTTATTGTTTTTGTTATGGATTCAGTAAAACATGGTTATTGAAATACGTGAATCATATTTAAATACGCAATATTATGACGCAAGCTTAATGACGTCAGTTAATTATTATTCCTAACATTCTCACGAATTCAGTATTAGATTGTTTTGGCAAAAAGCAGTGTTTTCATTGATGAAATGTGTTTAATTCTTTATTCATTTATATAAATATTACGGATACTGTTTCTTGTCTCCCTTACGTAAGAATCCACAAAAAAAACGTTATCAAAAAAGTCATTTTTATACCCAAGCAGTATCCTGCAAATCTTTCAAAAAATATTTCGCTACATGATTTCAATGTTTAAATCAATGTTACGAGCAAACAACAAGTTAAATGTTAATAAGGATAAAATTCAATATTTGTTTTAGTTTTATTTTTATTTTTTTATAAAAATATTGTAACAAATGACAAACGGCTTGATCATAATCAAAGCTAAATTTCGCCTTCCTCTCTCTATTTGAATTTTAGACTAACTTCCGTTCGCCATTCTGTCGAGAATGAATTGAAGTTTTTCAATCTTATGTGCTTAAATATTGATCATATGTGAAAATGAGGCACACAGAAGAATGGTATTGTCATAATATGTTGATCATAGTAGATATAATGTTAACACTACACGAATTAATTCCGGGTGAAATCCAGCAATTTACACCTACATCTCTTTGTAGTGACCTGACCATATGTTTTGACAATATATTTTCATGTCTGTGCCCTCCGGAAAAGGTGAAGGCGGCTCACACATGTGCTCGCCTCAACTAAAATTACATAATTGATATTAATAATAGTGTTTTAGGAGCTTAGGTTTTGTTTCAAGAATATGCCTGTCGATAACTTTAAACTCGCTTGAGATTTTTACTGGAATGGTCCCACGATTCTTTAATTTTATGAAATGCATATCTTATATGGGTGTAGCGGATCCTAATTCCAATGCATTTTATATTGATTTCCAGGAGTAACTGGGCCTTATTGGCCGAATGATTAAAGAGCCTCTCCTTATCATTTCTCAGTGGATTTCAGGAGCTTGAATTCCAATTTTCTTTCGAGAACATGCTTGTCGATAACACTGGACTCGCTTGAGATTTTTATTGAATAGTTCCGCAATTCTTTAATTTTTAAATGCATACTGTGTATGAACATAGCGGATCCTAATTTCCATACAGTTTATACCGATTTATTGATAAAACTAGCCCTTAATGGCCAATTTTCTAGGTGGCTTGTCCTTGCTTTGTTCTGTTGGGATTAGGCAGACGAGGCTCATGATTCACGGGCCCGCGAAGAGTCTCACCAGGGAGTTGTTCGGCCTACCTAGGAAGGACTGCAGGGCTCTGGTAAGATTCAACACAGAGCACTGTAGGCTTAGACGGCACCTGACTCTGCTGAGAATTGCTGAGGAGGAGAAGTAGTGTGATGGTGCATGAAGGATGATGAGACCCCATACCATCTACTTACTGTAGGCCTGCGTGGGTAAGATTCAGAATCTTTAGCCCGACGCCTGTCGAGCCAAATTCAGTGCATCGTATTAGTCTGAAGGAGATGCGAGCTTTCTTAAGAAATACCGGCATCCTGGAGGTTTCCTAATGCGGGCTGGGAGTACAACGGGCCCAATTGGGGGCTAAGTGCAAGGCCCGCTAGGGGCCACCTCCATCTAATACTGATACTGATAATTATGCTGGATTAGCGTTTCTCACGGCTCCTCTTTCTCCGTTTAATTTCATTGAGTTTGTTTAACTTTCGTAGAAAAAACGCAGTCTTTTAGAGAGTAAAAAGGAACGAATCCAAGCTCGTTTCAAGTCATTTTGAAACAATTCACATTACCTTATTTACAGTTGCTACTGCATAGTGCAAGTTGATTGTGGCCATATGCCATCATTGATTTATTAATTTCTTTGCGTGGCTTTGACAATTCGGGAATAGGATTGTCATCTGGACTCGACAGTTTTGCGCTTCTTGTAGAATCTTACCAATCAGGAATGTGTGTTCCGAACCGCTATGTTATCGATCTTCGTGTACTACTTTATTATTTTTGCTACTGATTCAGTAAAACATCAAATTGAAGTGCAAGTATCAGAAAGCAAACAACTTTAACTATCGTCTAATAATACGATAGAGCAGGTTAATTCTGATATTTATTAAAATAATTTAGAGCTAAAAAGTAAAGTTAAATAAAGAATATAACAAAAACTAACAAATCAACCTTGACCGCAATTCAAATTAATCATAAATATAAATAACAAAATAAATATTTTACAATCTAGGACAAATTTTAAATATTAAATCTGATAAGAACTAGAAAAAAGCAAGCGAATCTCAAATTGGCTGGATAAATGTTCACGTCATATCCATGTCAACAGGCAATTACTTTGCTTTGCAAATAGTTGGGGTTTCATCAACAAAGTACCAGCACAGTGAAACCCAAGCTCAAACGAATATAAATGCCAAAGTGCCAAATCATTCTATCCTATAATATAATATTTTTGTAACCTTAAAACCTGATGCAACGTGTCTTCGAATAACAATTGTTTAATTTTTTTAGGTACACTTATGGCAGTATCTGATGGTATGGTTTACGGATGGACATCTCCAATGATTCCATATTTCCAGAGCAATGAAACGCATATCCTAGTTACCGACCATGATACCGAATGGATGGAGACCATAGTTCTTTTCGGAGCAGCTGCTGGACTACCATTTACCATCTTAGGAGTCAACTATTTGGGAAGGAAAAAGTGTATGATTATTTCTCCGCTTGTGGGATGTATTTGCTGGATAATGCTGCTTACTGCCAAAAGTATAGCGGTAATATTTGTGGCGAGGTTCTTCTCTGGAATGGCGGGTGATATGTGTTTTGTAGCCGCTCCCATGTATATAGCAGAAATAGCCGATCATCGAGTAAGAGGGTTTTTATCAGCCTTAATATACCTCATGATGCTGGTTGGAATAATAGTGGTATACACTGCCGGCTCTTTGGCACCGTATTACGTAGTCCCCATTATTGGCATAGTATTGACTTCGTGTCAAGTTATACTATTTCCGTTTATGCCCGAGTCTCCTTACTATCTTGTTTATAAAAACGAGACAAAGGAAGCTAGAAAATCTCTGGAGCGCCTCAGAGGAGCTGACGCGAATATTGAAAGTGAAATTCTCGAGATAGAAAAGGCAGTGGAAAGACAGAAAACTGAAAAAGGAAGGCCTCAAGATCTGATTTTAATAAAAAGTAATAGACGTGCCCTAATTATCATGCTTATTTTAAATGGTATGCAGCACCTTGTAGGCATCAGTGTAATTTTAATGAATCTCCACGTAATCTTGGACGAGGCAGGATCAGTGTACATGAAGTCTTCAACAGCAGCCATCATATTCGCTGCTATCATGCTGTGTTCTGCTAGCGTGGCATCTGCAATCATTGACAAATTTGGAAGGAAAATTTTGCTAATTACTTCCAGTTTGCTTACTGGCATTGTATTGCTAGTAATAGCAGTTTATTTCAACCTGAAATACGCTGAATATGATGTAGTGTTTATAAGTTGGATACCAGCAGCGGGCGTAATGGTCTACGCAGCCACTTTCAAAATCGGTTTGGGGCTCGTCCCCATTGTTGTTACTGCGGAAATATTCCCAACTACCATCAAAGCTATCGGCATGACAATAGCTGACGTTATTTACGTTGTCGCGTCAGTTATTTCCATTACGGTGTACACGGCCTTATTTCAAAATTTTGGAATGCACGCTCCTTTTTATCTATTCTGTACGTGCAGTCTTTTTACAGCATTTTTCGTGTTTGTTTGGATACCGGAAACCAAAGGGAAAACGCTCGATGAAATTCAGTTAATGCTTAAAGGTATCAAACCTGAAGATTTGAAGAAAAATGGGCTAGAGAACTCTGCTTAATACAGCCTTGGCCTGTATATAAATGCCCAGTGAATTATTTGTCTGCACATGTTTTATAATATTGACTTTACGATTGTAATTTTAAATTCTTTGTTTTAAAGCGCGTGTAGAATGAAAGAACTTGTGTGAGATATGGTAAGAGACGACGTGGTCTTAGTCACTTCACGTGCTGTCCAACTCGGTTGGTTCTCATAGGTTAATTTTCACGTGAAGTGCTTCAAACACATTTATTTATAGCTATTTCTTCTAGCTAAATCGAATTGTATATAAATGATTTGTACATTTTAAACGAAAAACTATGTGAGTATTAAATCTATCATTGTGAGTAATAACTGATCAATCAATCAATGAATTCAATGGTCTTTTATTTATTTAAATATATAAATCGCAGCAAAATTAACGTAGTACTGCTCATTGCACGGTATCAAAATGAGGCGACTTTAGCTAAACAGAATGTTACAACTTTGGTGCATAATTTAGAGCTTAACCAAATGCTGTTCTAAAATCAGGTTTCAAGCAAAATATAACCTAAAATGAATTTCATATTTTTATTGTCACTTTTCTAATCCACACGTTGACGGAATTAAATTATGAATCAAAAGGTTCATGGTCGGGCCACCGTCATTTACTTCACCTTTTCAAACACGGAGAGAGTCATGGCAGAGAGGAAAATGTTATAAGGAGAGGCCACAGTCTGTCAATCGATTTTGTATGCGCATGTCCACGCACAAAGGGTATCAATCAAAACGCATTCAGCAGGTGATCATATGTCATTGTGACTGGCAGAGTCAAGGTCACCAAAAACGGGTAAACCAACATTAAAGGTTCAGACGCTTATTGTCGCCTCTCGTTTTAGCTTTTTCCTCTCTGGTTCTGGAACCTACTTTGAATGGAGCATTAGCGGAGTCAAATAGTTATTGAGATACAGCTCTTCCAAGATAGAACATTTTTTCCACAAAGTGCAAATTTGACGCCTTCCATATTAAAAGTCATTAGAATGACTTTTGTAGGGAATTTATTAGTCTTTAATTTGAGCACAGCCCTAATAGTCTTGTCAGAAATGACAAGATGGAAATAGATCAGAACATGATTGTTTTGGCAGAAAATTGAGAAACGTATTTTCATCGTTTCTCACCAGAAAAATTATTTTATATTGAAACTATAATTATAATGCTCAATTGTATGCAAACATTATTAAAAATATTAACAACAGCAATGTTAGTTAATAACCAATTCGAGATATTCCAGAATTAGGTTCCAATGATGAAGGTGTTTCTGCTGATTTTAGCAATTCGATCTCGGCATCTTCCGGGGCATCATCATCTTTAGTGGAAGATGGATCATCCAATGTCATGGTCAGGATTTAAAGCATATTGAAACAAGATTTTGTTCCGCAAAAGATTCATAAAGCCGATTATTTCAGTTTGGCTTTGCGGAAGCTGCAGCTCACGACGCAGCCTTTCCGGCGTATACTGGAAATGAACTGCAACAGAGCTTGAGGAGCTGCATGAACCGCCATGGTAATAGGTAATAGTCACATCTCGTCTTCCACTTCCACACCCAGTCCGTTGGGTCTTCCGGCACACCCAACCCCTTTTTAGACGTTATTGCACATTGGTAATTTCAAAGCACTCTGTATCAATATTACATGAAATATAAATATGGTTTGAACAGTGAACTTGGCCTACAGAATAGAGGTATTGAATGAAGAACGAAGTTACAGGATGTACCATGACATATCTGGTGTTGCGCATGATATGCGTGCTGTTTCGCAACATCCGTGGTTCAAGGCAAACGAGCCATGCTGGCTTTAGATCTTATGGCCTACCACACTAAATAGGTATCTCAGGTTGTGGAGGTTCGTTTTTGAGTCTTCTCCATACTCCACGTTTTTGAGTCTTCTCCATACTCCACGATTTCTTCGTGGCTCGCATCTGCCGATGATGACCTCTGCGTCTCTAGCTAGCTCTGGCTTTTCGAGAAAGGTGCTCTTCATAATTTACATAAATATTTATTATAATTTTTAAAATGTTTATTGATATTTAATATGCTAAACAAACCCAAAATATTTTATTGCTGCATGCGTCATTTTGCCGGTATTCAACTCAGAACATTAAAAAGACTTAAAATTTGCGATTTTATGGAAAATGTTTTATCTTGGCCGAGCTGTACCTACGTAACTATACAAGAACGGTTTATATCTCATTTGGAGCAGCTTTGAAAAATAAATGAATACATTTTCCAAAATACATAGTTTAGGAGATATAGTCGAAAACTGAAGCAAGTGCAAAAAAATCGCTCTTTTTCGACTATCAGTAAGGATCCTTCTGAAGCGTAAGACGAATATGTAAAGGAGGAGAACTATATAGTTCATAAAGAAACATTTACATAACCCAATTAACTGTCAGCAAACACCCATCCTAGAAGAAAATAACGCAGAAGGTAGTAATATCTTATCTGAGGAATAACCATCAATATCAGAAGATATGGAGTGGTAAAGCAGTAGGGGCAATGGCATGGCAAAGGCAGGAATTGAAAACAAGCAGATGATGATATGTTTCACTGAACAATGTAACAAACACATACACGTGAGAATGACTTATTTGGGTAAATATCTTGTGGTACAAGGAGATGAAATGTTGCAACCTAATTATTCTTCTGTTTCAATAATATCATCTAAGTTCAATCCTTGTTTGAGTATGGTCAGGCGAAGACCGAATAATTAAGTACTTTGGAAGATTCTATATACTTTAAGTATTGGAATGTTTTATTTCAGTCTTTGTCACACCTTGGTGTTTGTTCAATCTTTTTCTGTTCAACGATGAACACAGCCCTCTTTCGAACGTATCCATGTGACCTTCTCTTCTGCTGAATGAAACTCTGCTCCTTCCTCTATGCTTCTTTGTGCCATCTAGCCACCTTTTCTGTGGCCTTCCTATATGTCGTTTATCTTCTCTTGGTCTCCAATGAATTGAGCTTAGTGTCCACTTGTCACGGTTTTGTAAGCATATCACAGTTCCCACCCCTTAGAGTTTCAAGTTTGCTAGTGGCTTTGGTTTGGTTTGGAATTTGCTGATTTCTGCTCCACTGCTTCACATCGTATTCTCCTACCCATTGCTCTTTACGCCCATCTCATTAAGCTCACTCTCTTCTCTGTAGGTTCTACAAATAAGCAGGTAGTGGAATACCACATATGGCCACGGGCAGTCCACATGCTACGCATAAGTACCTTACTCTTAAAATATACGGATATCTATATTCAAAATGTTTGTTTTTTTTTCTTCAACCCTTAATACACACCCAATATCAATGCATTTTTCCACATTGCCCACTGTGTGGCCATCTATTTTCATTGTTTATAACTATTTCTGGCTTACCTATGCTGGTCGTAATAAAACAATATTGCCATGTCTAAGGTCGCTTCCATCATATCACGCCTAACTTGCCATTCATTACATATCCTCATACAGGGGAACGTAAGAATGGTACAATACCGGCTCCAGCAAGGCAACAAGCCCATCATTGAATGGGAAAGGCCCACACTAGAGGACAGCGAGGAGATCAAAGTATCTCTTCGAAATGACATCAGAAGAAACAACCCCCTCCTTTAGCTTTGATAGACCCTTCTTAGTAGCAACTGTAGGCAGAGAAGAATGGGAGGGGGGGATCCTATAAAAGCGGATCAAGCATGATATACCGTTGACTCTAAGACCAGTAAAGGGGTGGGAGCCGGATCAAAGTCAAATATCTCCGTAAACATGGGCAGTCAAGCCACAGTGTTTCAAGCAACACTGCACCATGGAGATAGAGAAATTGAACATTAGAAAAAGGAGGGTAGTCATATACTCCGACAGTCAAGCAGTTAGTGCACACATGGTCAGATCTAGACTAGTTAAAGACTGCATAGCAGCACTCGAGGAGGTCGGTCGTAACAATAAGCTCACCATTGCCTGGGTTCTGGGACATGAAGGAAATCAACGCAACGAAGAAGCCGACAAACTTGCAAAACAGGGCGCAAGTAAGGTTACGTTGGAACCTGAGCCCTACTGCAGGATAGCAGGAAGAGTCTTCAAACCAGCAGTTAAAAACTGGATAGATAAACAATTTCTAAACTGGTGGTTACAAACACCGGGGCAACTACACGCTAAACAGTTCATGAATCACGGTTCCTCAAAATTCACGGCAGGTCTACTTAAGAGGAGTCGCAAGACGATAAGAATATTAGTGGGTCAGCTGACGGGACACTGTAGAATGAACAGACACATGGAAAAGATCGGCCTGGCAGATAATAGCTGTTGCAGGTTCTATCTAGAGAAGGAGGAAACTTCAAAACACGAGTGGTGCGAGTGTGAGCCTGCAGAGAAGCTCAGGTATGCAAGGATAGGAGAGACCAAACTAGGATCTGCAAGGTACATGAAGGAGCCGGTACTCCGTTTGTGGAGTCTGATTAGGAAGACCAGACTGGATGAGGTTCTCTACGCATGGTTCGGAGTGCTACAATAAACCTGCATAGGTTTAGGTGGCAAAGGCGGGTACCAGCGCCAACCCCCTTCAACTCTATTTTATTCTACTCGGTAGCTCGGTAGAATGGAAAGAGCCCTAACTTCAAATGAAAATATCATGGATTACAAAACTAAGTGTCTCCATTAAGCTCACTTAATATGCATAACGTTATTAGTGACCCGTAGATAGCTCAATTTATATCAGTGATGCTAAGGGGTTTTAATTGAAACTTTAACTTGAAGAACATATTATAAGCGAGTGTACTGTAAGTGTATAGCCATAGATGTTCGGTTTAATGGCGGATCAGATACCCCAAGTAACAAAAGAAGCTTTAATATGGGTTTCAAGACGTTGTTACAGCCAAATGAATAAGACTCACTTAAAACCTTCTGCTCTAGACAACCTCTTGAAGGCAAGATAAAGGCTCTCTTACAGCCAAAGGGCCCACTCCTATGAGGGTCTCAAGACTAAATCTTAAAGCTTGTTTAAAACCAACTTGCATTGAAATCGATTCTCTTATCATTGCCGTCAAGTCAATCATAAAACTTAAAGTGTCATTTAAAACCATAGGATTTATAGTGGTCTAAGATTAGGATGAGTTTAAGAACTCTGAGATTTATAACATCTTTAGATAAAATTATCATAACCTGTTAACCAGTTACATCAACCAAATGTCCGTCATGTGATGTCGTCTAGTCGGTGATGCATTCCAACTCCTAAGAATAAACATGGAGGAAATGCTATACCAAAATCTGGTAAATTCGCCGAAATGGGAGACAAAACTTATAACGCAGTCGACTTTTTCGATGAAATATGCAAAGATACCTTCTAAAAATTAAAGCGCCTTAAATTTACTGCTTTTTTAAATAATTAAATTATTATTGACTAATTCTAAACTAGGTTTAATTATTATAAACAACCTTAAAAATGTTTGCTTGAAATTTTATATTGTATTACTGTTAAAATCCTTGTATTTTTTAAGGTAGGAACTGCGAAATTTTGATAAAATTATTGAATAATATTACCTCCCTAAAATATTTCCAATATGGAGGCTTGTGCTGTTTGTAAAAATATGTCTTCTTAACATTTAAAACCTCAAGGTTTCTTAGAAAGAAGGCATAAATCCTATTAGTTTTGTCATAACCTTTTATTTACTGTAATTAATCTGTTTATTCCTAACTGTTCCTTAGAGTAAAGCTTCTTAGTCTTAACCAAGGTTGCTCGGCCTGCTCATAAAACTACTTGGCCTTATCACGGTGTCGCATAAGTCTTCTAGCACTGCGATCAAGTTTTCCGCACCCAATTAGATCACCATAACCTCAAATTTTGTCCAGTTTTATGTTGATCTACATTTTCATTTATTATCTTTAAAGGTTGCAACTTTACTTTTTTTTGAAATTACCATTTCTTGTAACTTGTAAGTATTTATGTGAAAAATTTTTCATTTTGAAGCAAATTATATTGAACACGGCTACTGAATCACGACAGATAGTCAGAATGACAAGATGGCAGCTTTAAAAGAGCTCTAGGCGGTAGGAGTAATGGTTTAAGAAAATAATAGAGACGTCCAATAGGATTTTGTAAAGATTATATGGCCTTAATGAAGCAATATATTTTCCCAGTAATCCCAATACAGTCTTTTATGTATCCAATCTAAGACTTGAGCTTTATTCCTATCTTATATAAAACTGCAAGTTTTATGAAGTGCTTAATGAATATGTTTTAAATCCAACTTAAAGCTATAGTCTTAAGACAGATTGTTTTAAAATTAAACATACTTTAAACCCTCCAGAAGATCAACAAGGATTAAGATTGAAAACACAAAAGCCTTGTTAAAGCTAACACAAGAGTAACCGGTCTCAAGTCCATGGACACTTAATATTATTGCTGCCAAGGCTGCTTTAAAACTTATTTTTAAGCATAAATGGACTTTAAGATCTGTTAGCATGTTTTAAGGTGTCCATAAAACCCCAGTACTTCTACCGACCATTTTAAAACCATTTTAAAGCTGATATAAACCTAACTAGCATTTAAATTGTTACTTGGGACGTGCACCCTAAGTGTGCACCTGGTGTATATGTAAGAGGTTGATCAAACACGGTTAACTGATGATTGATGCTGTACACTGCGGCAATTTTTGCTCTTACAATTAAGTTGGATTATCTTGCATCGATGCTTGAGTTGTCCATTTCTCTAAAAATTACTCATGCTTCAAAATTATCAACGTCTTTACGCAACAAGTGCCAGGTGCATTTAGGATATTGTATTTTTGTGTTTTTATTTAATCTGAATTAAAACCAACTTGATCGACTAGCTGGTACAAAATTAATTTCGATGCTAGTAGCTATTACTCGCGTAAGATATTTGTGTAGCTTCATCCTTCTTCATTCATAAAATCGCTGAGAATATTGCCGCAGGCCGCAGTCACTTCGTTGCGCTAATCCGAAGCGCTTAACCCAGGGAATAATACAATTGAGCTCATGTTTCAGCTGAATTAGCACATTTTTCTGCATTTTTTTATTTTAAAATTTAATCCAAAATATTGATTCAGTTAAAAGCCATGAACCCAAATAAAACGTTTCATTTAGCATTATTAACAACTTTTTCTTTTTTTTTTCGACCAAAATTCCAATCATTCACTTTTACACCGTGAAAACGGCTTTCGTTTGGAGTATTCTAATATTAAAGCAGGAAGCAAACTTTGCATTTTGTGCATACATTTTGTTGCAGCGTATTCCCGTATTATTTATTTTCTCATAATAAAATTATGAAACACAAGCCTATTTTAATGCATTCTTCTACTCGCTATCGATTACACAATTGTCGAGAACATCCATTACTTATTTTGAAAAAATTGGCAATTTCGTGTTTCAGTCAATCAATTTAAGATAACTAGTTAGATACCCCCCTTATGTTTATTCAGAATCTTAAGTACTTACAATGACAATTTAAAATTATATACATAACAATATATCGTTATTCAAGACATCCTGTCGATAATTAAACAGCAGTTATCGCTATTGATTGTTGGTCCTGCCGAACCTGTGAGAATATATTAAAAAAACATACCTAGTGCTAAATCAGTTGAGTTTAGTCAAGTGCACGATTTACTAATAACGTTTGTTGCACGTATGGCAAACGTTGATATGGTAGTTTGCGACGTTTCAAGTGTAATAATTTCTTTGGATAATCTCCACCCAATTCTGACTTTAAGTTTGTTTATTTTCATTAGGAAGCTTTTAAAGATATAAAATGCATTTCGACAAGAATCTTATGATGGATCTTGTTCCTCAAGTCATAGCTACAGTATTAGGTATGTATATATTTTTTTTAATGAACTATTGAAATACGTGCTTAAGTGAGAATATAATAATTGGGATACCATATTATTCGGTGTATTATTTTTCGTAATAGAGCGGGCTGTATATTTGAAATATCTTTAAGAACGTTGCGATTGAGTCATCTAGCCCTTTGTTGTGGGTAAGTAAGTGTTAAAAGAGAGCATCAAATTAAATTATTCACAAATGCTCACATAGAAAATTTAAGAAGGACAAATTTCATCAAAAGGAAAACAATTTAAAAGGCGATCATACAATATTCTCAATGATTGGAAATGGAGGTATAGGGAATACGTTATGGAAATATCCGGAATGAAATTTCATGAATATTCTAGGGAGTTTTGGCTATTATAGGCCCACTGAGGGTGATAAGTCGGTTACATTTTAATTTCATTCCAATTTTAAAAACTTTTTATAATATAGAAAGTGATCTAAAAAGCGACACGTGTGTTAGCATTTACTTGTTTAAGCGAAATATTCAGTAACATTTGAATCCATAATATATGAATGCAATATGTCATCCGAAATATGCTTAGTCAAATACGATTACAAATTGTCAGCTGCCAGCAATTAATTGATTCATCTTACATGTTGCAAGCAGACTGAAAAAGCCACTGATAAGTATCCAGGCCGGACACATTTCCGTCCCCATCCGCATGCACACTTCCGTCCCGTTTGCCGAGATTTACCCTCATACCGCCGCGTAAGATACATTCTCGACTTGTCGGAAGGCATCGGGTGTTTTCGTTAGATTGCATTCCTATTTTACCTATGTCTTTACCATGCAATGGTTTGCATGCAAGTGCTATGGTGGTTCAGTGGTTAAGATGCTAGACATCTGGTTCGGCGGTCTGGGTTCGATTCCCGATGGTGACTTTTTTATTTTCTTGAGGTTATATTTGTAAAAAGTAATATTTAACTTTTCGCATGGCCCTCTGCTCGCTGCGCTCGCTACGGGGGCTCAAGAAAAGGAAACTAACCAGGTGCTAACCCAAACTAATCCAAGACATACCCAAAATCAAGAAAAAAACTGTTAAGAAACTTAACCTTAAAAAAATTTTAACAAACCAACTGGGTTTGAACCAGGTGAGACCCAACCATCTAGACCTCTTGACCACGAGGGCTCTTGCTGCAAATTGATTGCATCGCGAAGACATCGAATGCTATCGCTCTAGTCAACGCCACCTACACTAGATGGCGTTGGAGTATGCGGTAACGCAAATTACATCGGGTCTCCAGACGCTCTTCTTGTTATGCATTTATATAGAATACAAGGTGTTTAATGTAAAAACATATAAATTTGATGTTCCACGCAATTTTGTCATAAATATATTAAAGTTTACAACTATAGTTTTCATTCTAGATACGGTCTGTAGTTAGTTTCAAAATTAGAGAAAGTAATAAAACAACCAAGAGGCCGAGAAAGGTTCAATTTTACAACCTTCTTTAGGCTATTACATAGGCGTATTACTCACACACCTCTCTGTAACATCGTTATATCAGAGGGTAAACGACTTAACGGTTAGAAGTGAAAGAGTTAAATAACTAGCATCTCGGCTTTTGTTGCTGTGAAAGGAGTTAGTAAAGATGCTCTGCCTATAAACGGAAAAGGTATTATTCTAAATAAATGATTTCTTAAAAGCATTATTCAAGAAGTGCTAAAACAAATCGAGGCTCAAAAGTGGAATAAATGTGTAGAGCATGTAAATAAAAAAGAGGAAAAATGTATTAAAATCAAAATCATATTTAATGTCAAATATACACAAGTACTTACATGCGTCAAAAGTAAAAAGACAGACAGCCTGGGCACATACCCACAAACTGACATTAAAATAAATTTACATTACTAAAAATTACATTACATATACTATAAAATATCAAAACTACAAAACATTGAAGTTAAAATTCAAGAATTCTTCATAAGAATAAAATGCATTATCTGTTAAAATTTGTTTTATTTTACCCCTAAAGTTATTTTCAGGCAGGTATTTGATACTTTTTGGCAAATGGTTAAGAAAGTTGATTCGCAAATATCTTGGTCCGTTTCAATACCTCTCCAGGCGGGAATGGTCTGGTATAAAGTTATTTTTGTATCTGGTCTCGTGGCTGTGGACTTCACTCTGTATTCTGTATGTTCCCCTATTAGATTTACCATGTGTCAAGCTACACAGGATGTACTGCGATGGGAAAGTCAAGATGCCAAGGCCAGTAAAGGCCTGTCTACAGTCCTCCCTGAATCCCAAACCCGACACAACCCGCACAACCTTCCTACCAAAAATATGCTTTTACCTGGGTACGTGACCCCAAGCCAACAGAGCATAAGACATTATTGAGTGAAACAGAGAGAAATGACCAGTTCTAAGTACAGGAGCACTATCACGCTCGCTTAGACATCCTAGTGAAAACAGACCGCTTCTAAGCTTCTTTGCAATTTGCTCAATCTGTGTATGCCACTTAAGTTCCTGATCGATCGCCACACCCAGGAATCCCACCCCACCCTCTTACAAGGTGCTCGCTGAAAGGGAAGCGATGGAGTCGTCTGCAAAGAGCATGTATGAAGCCCTCGTATCACCAAAGGGCAAATCACTGATGTAAATCCAGAAAAGACCCAGGACTAACCCTTGGGAAACCCCGATATTTAGTGCACTCTCAGCAGACGTTACCCCCCACCCTCACAACTTGAGCCCTGTTCTGTAAATAAGATTTTAAAACACTATTTTTTGTAAAATTTTAATATGTAAGTTTTGTAGTAGGATACTGTGGGTGACACAGTCAAAGACTTTGCTCAGATCACAAAAAAGGACAGCTCTATATTCCATACCCCCAAAGGAATCAAGAATCTTTTCCACCAGATTCAAAATTGCCAACACAGTGTTTCTCTTCTTTCGAAATCCAAACTGACCATCCGTAAAACAATCGAGCCGTTATGCTCTAAGAAATTCACCATTCGTATTAATTGGTCTGTAATTTGATATATCTTTTTTGTCATCCTTTTTTGAAAATTGGTTTAACCATTGCCTTTTTTGGTATATCTGGGAAGGTGTTTTCCCTAAAGCACAAGTTGACCAGCCTTGTTAGTGGATATATAATTCTGTCTTTATTATTCTTGATTAGGTTTACGTTTAGCCCAAAGATGTCACGACTAGTTTCGTTTTTTAAACTGTCAACCATGTTTCTTATTTCTTTTAACTTGATGGTATGCTAATTTGAAATTATAGAGCCGCTAATTAATTTTCTGGATATAAATGACGACAGTACGACCGACTACTGAGAAAGCGAGTAAGGCTAGAGGTTTCGCTTCTTAACCACGCTAAATTTGCAAGGTGAACAATTGTTACTAGAAAGGTTTATAGAGCCAAAATATAGACATTAAAATTTCGTTTTTCAGTATTCAAGTACCCATAATAAACACTTGTTAAAATATTTTTTAGGATTTTATTACCTTAAACAACTTGATGTCTATAGTCACACTACTGGCATTTCGTTCAGATAATAAAATCTATTTTATATAAAAGGGTTTGCACCTTAATATCAACCATAGATATCTTTGAAACAAAATTTGAATGTAATTTTTTAAATATTAATGTAAGAAGTCTGTCTATTTTAGACTCATATAGAGCGAGGAATCAAACCTACCAAAACTGTTTTTTTTACAAATCTATGATTTATTATAGAAAATTTAAGATCGATATATCACGTGAGTTAAGCTCACCCTACATGTTCCTGACATCCATTTCTGCTTGACCGTGATATTTTTTCTGACTGTTTCCTTAATCATCACAACCCTCATACTTCTATTTTTATTATATTTACTACCTTCCTTATAGTTTCGGGGCTGTAGTCTATTAGTCGATTAGTCTAGCGTCTCGCCTATATTTATGAGATAAGGATTGTTTCGAAAATAGTTTATCTATCATCATTTTCAGCGTGTCTCGGTCCATCTTTGGACATAAGCCTCTCCAAGTTGTCTCCATCCGCAAACGGCATCGTTTTAGAGTGATTAAGATTAAGAAGGCCCATCTTTCAATAGTATCAAAAGCCTTTTTATCAGATTATACTTGTGTATGATGGGATTTTTGGGATTTTTCAGTCACTTGTCGCAATGCATGCAAGTGGTCAACCGTGCTGTACCCCCTGCGAAAACCAACTTGTTCCACAGGCTGAAAAGCATCTAGTTTATTAGCGATTATGTTGTTCAATATTTTTGTTAACATCTTGTAGAGATGAGATAGCAATGAAATTGGTCTGTAATTTCTTATATCCTCTTTATCGCCTGTTTTGTACAATATAATATTGTTTGCGTTTTTCCATGAGTCTGGTATTTTCCCGTTGTTAAGACATAAATTGAAGATTCCTTCCAGGTACCCTAAAAGTTTTCGGCATCCAATTTTAATATATTCAATTACTATGTCATCTGTACCAGCTGTTTTATTGTTTTTCATTTCCTTCATGATGCACTTGATCTCATATTTACTTATAGGCGGCAGATCCTCAGTGTTATGTCTGGTCAATTTAGCTCTTTTGTCTGTTACTTCATGTGGCCTTTCTGGAACTTTTTGGAATACAAGTTTTCATAGAATTTTCTTATGGATTCTAGGATCTCAGTTCGGGTTTTAATTTTGTTTTCATTTTCTTCCTTTAATGTTATTATTTCTGATTTTCGTTGCGATAGTTTTTTCCTAAATACTCTAGAACCCTCTCTTACTTGTCCTCTGATCTGTTTGTTTTTTCTTTTAACTGCTCGGTCGTCATGAACCTTTTATTTCTATTTCTGTCCCTAATCATTTCTTTAGTATTGTCTGAGATTTAACTGTTATTTTTTGCTGTTTTGTTTCCTGGAATAGTTTTGTTTATACTATCTTTTATACTGTCTGTCAAAAACGTATTGAGATCGTTTATATTGGAGAAGCTTTCTATTTCCCTGCTCAGCGTAGTTCCTAGATCATTTTCAAATTTGTCTCCGTTTTGTCGAATGTAATAGATATCCTTTTCTGGTCTTTTAAAGGACAGTAACTTTCGTCTTTCATGTTTTGTATCGATTCTGACTTTTGCCCTAACCATCCTGCGATCGCTTAGAAGAATATTGTTCAGCACAGTAACGTCTTTGATCATGTGTCTTTTGTTTGTTATAATAAAGTCGATCTCGTTTTTGGTTTGACCATCCGGACTTATCCATGTCCATTTGCGTTGTGGCTTTTTCTGGTAGAAAGTGTTCATTATTTTGTGTTATTTTTCTTCCAGAAAATTTTGTGTACTTGTTGGAGCAAATAACTGAATTAGTTTTAATTGACATCGCTTGGAAATATGCAGTGTGATATATGCGACTCTTGCTGATATGGATACTGTAGCTATAATATGTTCTGCCCATCTCTTATGTACCAGGAAACATACATTTTCGGAGGTATTATCTTTGCTTACATAGTAAAGTATATTTCCAGATTTCAGGTGAGCAAGGTCCTCGCCAGTTCTTTTAATTTCGCATAATCCGATGACATCCCATTCCGTATCTCGCAATTCTTCTTCAAGTTGTAGAATTCTGTCTTCTGTTCTTAAAGTTCTTACGTTAAGTGTCGCTATATTTAGTAATGTTTTCCTATCGAGTCTTCACCTCCCCCAGAATCCTTGAGGCTGCCCTTTTTCAAAGGGTGGGATTTTGGACATCTTGTCCTACCCACCTGGGGTAAATCCAGATTTGTTTTGCTACTAGACATTTGCTTGGAGGTTTATTGGCCATTATTCGCCACGCTAGCTGGACAGGTTGGCGAATGTTTTTTGTATCAGCCGCTCCTAACATGGAGAACAGATTCTGTTTGCAGACGCCCACTCTGGATCAGACGCTGCGTGGGAATCGTTTTAGCTTCACCTTACCGGCCTGAGTGGCCCTAACAGTAGCTACGCTACCGTCGTCGGCATCGCTCCCTGGATGCAAGGTTACCAAGCCCTCCCACCAACGACACGGTATTGATTCCCCTAACTTAAATAAAACAGGTATAATTTTTACAAAGTATTCTGTCTAATCATCATTGAATAAAGTAATTACTTTTAATATTTCTAACTGATTAAGTACTTTATTGTGTGAAAAAGAGTTTATGTTTACGGCAAAAAACAGTGACATAATTTTTGAAATATTTTGCAAATAAGGGAAGCAAGCACTTGATGCAGAATAGCATGAAGTAGTCTATTTATAGCTGTCATGTCAGAATTTTAATATAATCTAAAGAATCACGCCATCTAAGTGGGAGTAAAGTTTCAAAAAGTACTTCTGAAATAGGTACTTATTTATGGCCTCACGAGGACACTGCAGATGAGAATGAGAAGAGATCAATTTGTTCACCTAAAAAAGGATACACTTTTGGATAAAACGCTAAAATTTTTGAAAAGGATTATAATTATAATATTTAGCTTGTTTTGGTGTAATAGCGGCTTGCACAGATTTTTGTATTCTCCTCTATATCTGTTAAGGACACTCCATATTGCTTTAATTGGATTGAAAATTGTTGTTTATTATTAAAATATCATTTGCTTTTGTTTGGCATTTCTAACGTCATATTTGTAAATATTTCGATGTGTCGCTAACAGATTCTTCATATCGTTGGAACGGTGTTGCCGATCGACGTGGCTTGGTCGCTTCATTTATGGTGTGTTTATACAGGGAATGAGTCATTAGAAACATCAGTTATAAGACCAAGAAGCTTCCCAAATTTCCTATTCGCAGAAAGATTCATGCACTCCAGAAGCCGCCAAGATCTAGCTTTGACCAAAGTAAAAAAAAATTTTCTTATCTAGGGTGATTCCGGGAGAGACGGCCGATTTAGATATTTTCTACATCGTGACTTTTCAATTGATGAAACGTAGACAGCGTGATTAAAACGCATGGTGTAGTTCGTGGTTATAGTTTCGTGTATTTTCATTAAAAAACGTTATAAGCTTTTTTATTATTAGAAAAGTTAAAAAATTTTCCATAGTTTAAAATAAGTTGAAATTTTGGAGTTCTGACTTGTTTCCTTTTTAGTTATTTACATAATTTTAATTGATTAGGATGTTGAGGTTATGTTTATATAGGCATGTAGCTGCGTTTACATCGGCTTACAAAATTATCAAGTGAGCCATCTCACCCGCACTTTTGGGATAGATGGCCCAGTAATGTTGTGGTATAGATGGCTCGTGAGCCATCTGTCCCATATAAGAAAAATAATAATTTTAGCTAAATAAGGAAGCAAAAGGGAAGAGGCAAAAATGCAAAAAGAAAAGTTACAAAAAAAATTAGAAAAGAAATCACAGAAAATGAAAGCAAAAGAAGCAAAATATTCCTCAACAGATGAAGGTACCGACTTCGAGCTTCAAGAATCCGGAGATAGCCCTTTAGAAGAGGAAGATGCTGAATGTGTAGGGTGCGGTGAACCCTACAAAACAACGATGAAAAAAGATGACTGAATTCAATGTGTATATTGCAAAAGTTGGTGTTACGAAACTTGCTCAATCTTGGTTAATATATGTAACCCCTGTGGTAAGGTTTTAAGCGAGAAAAAAAAAATAAGGGACAGCTATAACTAAGTTATCTATCCCATACCCACTGGGCCATCTAACCCTTAAGTACCGGGTGAGTTGGCCCAGGTATTTATTTTGACTTTTATTTTTTTTTAACCGTTTTCATTTTTGGCAGACTCTGTTTATTATTTTATGTACACTCATGTTTGAAACATGAATAAATAAGTTTAAGAAATATATCTTATTGGTTTTTTTTTGTTAGAAGGGTCTAAAAAAAAGGTGAGCCATCTCTCCTGAAATTACCCTATTTTAGTAACACCATTCTCTCCTTCCCCACTCATCTTCCATGAGAAAGCACTGCCAGCTCGATATGTTGTTCCATATGATCCGAAAAATCGGTATCATAAGCCATAAATTCAATTAGCAATGTGATTCTCACTGAAATTCAAGAATTAATTGTGCAGATAGTAACTACCTCTCGTGACCCCATGGATCAGCTGAACAAAGCCGCGTGAGTTCAGCAAATATGTTAAGCCAACGCACTATCGACCACCAGTGTCAAAATGTATGTTAAAATTACTAGTGACTGCTATTTTGCTATTCTGGCTGAGCAATCAGTGTCCTTCACGGGCCAAATTTTTTAGGCCCGGCCCGATCCGATCCAACTCGGGTACGAGACGCAGTCAGCACAGTCAGCGTATTTAGGAAGCCTCCGCATTACAGAACCCGAGCTAAACAACGCCGCCTGCATGGCTAACTCCAATCCCGTCAACGTTGTTTACGTTTTTTCATTTCACGCACTTGTATGAGACTTTTCGAAAGAAGCTGGAATGTGAACGCCTGGCTCAGATGGTAAGATTCGCCCTTCCAAGACTTTTTTATTCATTTTTTTGGATTAGTTAGTCTTTTCGCATGCATTGGGTTAGTTTTTGTTGGTTACGCCTTTCGGCGAGCCGAGGGCATTGCATGAATACAAATAATGCGTAAAATGAAAAAACGTAAACAACATTATCAGGTGGGGTGGTTAGTGTAACACAGGTGCTTATCTAGCCAATCAGGCGGCATTGTTTAGCTGATGTTCTGTAACGTTAAGGCTTCCTAGATACGCAATAAGTCACTAGAGCCCGTCCCGACTAAGCTCGGCACGAGTTCATAAATTGTTTGGCCCCGACCGGCCCAGCCCGGCCTGATCCAATTCTATTTTATAAATATCACCTTTAAGCCGTTATGTAGCTAAAAAGGCACTCATCATAGAGCAGTGTTGCTAGATGATGAATAGGGAATTATTATCGTAACCGTTAAAATGTATCGTATTTCATTGTACGCAATATCGTTATTTTTTCTTTTCGGATCGAAATAGATAGCGTTCAAAATTTTACTCGATTAAATATATTGATATCGATAATAAATTAGAAGCATAAAATTGTTGCAAGGGTATATTATAATATTTAACATCGAAATATAGTATAATATAATATATCATTGAATAATTGGCAACTTGAGCATACAGTTAAGTTGTGGCCATACCTTTAATTAAAGAATATTATTTGAAGTAATAGGAACTGAAAGATGGCCTTCCGCCTTTCAATGACTTAGGCTAGCCCGGCCCGGCTCGGTATTGAAATACAAAAGTTTTGTCCGGCCCAGCCCAGCCCGACAGACCGAACCGCAGCCGAACCGAAACGACCAAGCTGAAATCCTTCCAGAAAGGGTTTTTTATATCTTAACCACGCTTAGCTTTAAAATCTCTTCTAGGTTAAATTTTTGCCTAATTTCATTTATTAAACCTACATCTTTAGAAGTGTTCCTTTTGATTAGTTGAAATTTAATATTGTCACGAATTGTATTTTTTTTTAACTGTGACGTCACGCCTTACTTAGCGTATAGGATAGTAGCTCAGATTTAGGAACGCACTACGTCAAGTTGAGAAGAGATAAAAGGAGACACATCGATAAAAACAATAACAAGTTTATTTACAAACAAACTTAACAACGGTTAGACTGTATACTAATAAAGGCGGGTTTAAGTTTATAGATGAATTAAGAGTTTACACTATACCCAATTAATATTAAATGCAGGGAGGCTTAGTTCAAAGTTTTTCTAGAAAGCGACGTCACTTTTATTAATAAAGTTTATGTGAGCGGAGTTGTCTTTTATTTATGTATTCGTTCTGATATTTATAAGGTAAGTCTTTCCGGTTTAAGTTTATCACAGATTGCTAAGGCACTTTCACTACTTTTTAAAACTCCCCAAAAACTATCCCTTTACTAGAAATTCTGATACTTCACTCGTAAATTCGACTCTCTCTATACTTTTACTATCCCCCGAATGCCGTATACCTGTGCATACGTTCATCCAGGTTAGGTAAGGACCTGATCGCCCTGGACCTGTGTCCAGGTGTTCACAGATATGGGGTCTATGGGATAGAACAACTAGAAGTGTACGCACCTGTGTGCGGTACCGCAACTAGACTGAGCGGAATTGAAAGATCCGAAAGCCTGATGAACTTGGCGTTTGCCTGCGTATTACAAAATGCTGATGGCTGCATCATTAAGGAATAAAATCGCTCCCGTCGACCGCTCAAGTTGTTTATCTATAACATTTGTCAAGTTCAAACTTAAGACAGGGCGATATTTAATTAATGCTTTTAAGTAGTTCACAATATATTTTTTCGAGTTTTTATTTAAGCTTAAATATGGCATTAATTACTTTGATTGCTTAGACAATTCACTAACTCTTCATTTAATGAATGTCTAAGACCAATGTATTATCGTGACATCTAACTTCATGGACACAGATATTTGCAATAATTAAAAATAAACTTGTATAGATATGGTACCGTTCTATTGCAATACATATTATGAAAAAATCCCTAAAATTAATTATAATTAAAGATAACAGCAAAATTTTATATGATTTTTTATGTATAATTATTTTTTCAGTGAATTCATTAAGTAGGTATAAAGGGATAAATAAGTGTCTAAGAGGAACTACAAAATAAAAAGCTGGTAGTTAGCATGTCTTTTAACAGATACTAGCACTATGTCTATTAGAACTGGATAAAATAAAATATCTTTTGTCTATGCAATGATTGAATGATTTGCAAGGCTGAAAAATAATATGGTAATCTATTTGAGCAAAATAAAAAAATTACATCTACATATAATAGCAACATACATGATAATAAATGAATTCTTACAAAATTTTGATGAAGTGCTTATGTCTGAAAATACAGATATTATCAACGCGTAAGATCATAATATACTTCAAAATAAACCCTTGTAGACTAAATTAAAACATAAGATAAATAGCACTTTTGACATTCTATACTATACAAATACAAATTACTGAGTTTAAAGTCTTTCCTAAGTACCTGCTTAAAAGGTTATTATCGAAATATGTATATTTGCGTTGTAGGGGACATTTAGTGTGAAATCACCATTTTGGCAGAGGAGGCAGTGGGCGCAGGGTTTTATCAACGAAATAATATGTAATATTTATCAACACAACTACTCAAACCTTCCTCGTATTAACGTAAATCAAAACGCCAAAGAAGGAAAGAATGTTGGTTTGGCTGGTTCAAGGAATAAATATCTACTGAGACAATCAGGCTGGCTGTGAACCGAGATTTGGAAAAGAAAATGATCTGTGTCTTGTTTGCGTTTGGTTTGATTTTCCAGTCCCGCATCCCCAAGTCCAGGAAGTTAGGTTTGTGTATTATATTACTCGAGTACCTGTCTCGATTAAGGGGTGCGGTACAATCTGCTAATACATATAGCTAATCATCAAGGGATTTGCGAATGTCATACCTATGTGAATTATGGGGAACCCTTGAGGACCTCCGCTTGAATGGGCTTTGGATTTTTATTGCACTTCATCTATGTCAACCAAAAAAGCTCTGCTCAAGAGAAAATAGTCGACAAGTATTCTGGAAATGGTGAGAGAGTGGCCTTGTGCGTCCTGCCTAGGTCAAACAACCCATCTAGGCCATAGTCCAGTTTAGTGTTGTAAAAGAGGCGGCGATGTTGTCTGCGGAGGCTGTTCTGAGAAAAGCTATGGTTGATCGTCGTTCTCCCAAACTAGATTCCCTTAGAATCGAAAGAGGGTCGTAATCACAAACCAGATGCTCTACTGTTTCGTCATTCTGGCCATACCTTTTGCATAGAGATGTCTCGCATAAAGTCATTATAAAGAAATAATTTCTTAGCTGGTAGTGTCCAGCCAGAATCCCCGCCATGAGTCGTAGGTTCTTCCTTGACATACCCAGGTATGCCCTTGCTGCGGACTGTCGACTTGTAATAAGATTTATCTCTAAGCTCCTCTAGTTAGATTTATAACGAGACTATTATGCCAAACCTTATCGAATATTGTAGGTATGTAAAAAATATTGCGCTTTTGTCGTAGCTTGCATTGGATTTTATTAGCCATCCTGGTCGTTGGTCTGACCATGCAATCATCATCATCATCATCACTCAGCCCTTTGCATCCACTGCTGGATATAGGCCTTCCCCAATCTTTTCCACTGCCTCATGTCTTGAGCGCTCTGCATCCAATTGCCTTCCATTCTTTTGATGTCGTCGGTCCATCGAGTAGGCGGTCTTCCTCTACTTCTTCTATCGGCTCTCGGTCGCCATTTGAGCAATCTCCTCGTCCATCTACCATCGGTCATTCGAGCAACATACCTCGCCCAACTCCATTTAAGGCTAGCGATCTGTGATATAACATCAGTAACAACAGCTCTCCTTCGTAGATCTTCGTTTCGGATATGATACGCAACGTTTCGTTGAGTTGTTCTCAGCTTCCTGGCAGACGCGGTGGTCAGGGTTAAGGTTTCCGCACCGTAGGTCAATACCGGCAAAACGCACTGATTGAAAACTTTCCGTTATAGTGATATTGGTATTTTCCTCTAAATACATCATTCAGTCTTCCGTAGGCAGCCCAGGAAAGTATTATTCTTCTATTCAATTCACAGGTTTGGTTGTCTCTTGTTATTCTTATTTCATGACCCAGGTATACGAAGCTATTCACAAGTTCTACCTCTTGCCCACCAACAGCCAAACTTTCACTAGGAACCAGGTTTGTCATGTATTTAGTTTTTGAAAAGTTGATTTTTAAACCTATCTCAGAGCATACTTCCTGTAGTTCCTATAGCATCTGCCTAATATATTTCAGGTTGTCTGATAGTATTATTATATCGTCCGCAAAGCGCAGGTTTGTTAGGTACACCCTTCGCTTCCCAGTTCAGTTCTTTGAAGGCATACTCTAGGACGGTGATGAAGAGTTTGGGCGACATTGTGTCCCCCTGCTGCACGCCTCTTCCGATAGGGATTGTGTTGGTGTTTTCGTGCAATTTGACCTTCATAGGGGCGTTTTTATATTTATCATTTATTAGGCTAGCCTATGACTACCGAATCCACAAAGACAAGAACGAGTGGTCTATTGTATTCGACAGATTTCTCTATTAGAGTTTTGATACTATGCATCATTGGTCCCAAAACCAGCACGAAAACCCGCCTGCTCTATCGGTTGGTAGAAATCCAGTTTATTTTCAAGCCTTGAAGTTATAATTCTGGTGAATAGTTTATAAAGATGGCTTAGCAAGCTTATTGGCTTATAATTCTCTAGTTCAGCCATATCTCCTTTTTTATGGAGCAGTATTACAGTTGCATTATACGACTTGTCTGGTATGGTATGGTCAAAAAGGCACATATTGAAGAGAATTTTGACCTTCTGGAGTAGAGATGTGCCACCAATTTTAATTGCGTCAACCACCAAACCATCCTCACCAGGAGCTTTGTTGTTTTTTGCTTTTCTTAGTGCTAGCCTTATTTCATCGATGGTGATTTCCGGTAATACCTCTGATCCCTGGTTAACTATTCCCTTCTTAGATGTTCTTGTCTCTGGCTCTATATTTGAAATATTGGTGGCTTCCTTTTGACTCTTGAATAGTACCTGATAGAAGTCCTCAACTATTCTCAGAATCTCCTCTCTATTTGTTGTAACTTGTCCCTGTTGATCCTTTATTTTAATCATTTCTTTTTTTTCACTTTGGAGATTTCTGCGCAGTACTTATATGCTCTTGTTGTTTTCTATTGTTAGTTGGATTTGTCTCTGACTATATGATCTGATGTCTCTTCTAATAGCTTTTAATACTAGTCTGTTTGTTTCTTTTAACTGCTCAGTAGTGGTTGTCTCATCGCTTCTCATAGCTTTCTTTCTTTCCATTAGTTCTTTGGTAGCTTGTCCTAGCTTTTCTTCTTTCTGTAACTTGGGACAGTATCTTCTTTGGCCTTCCAGCATGGCATCCGTTATTTGATCATTTAAGCATTTTATGGTTTCTGGTCCGCATTCATTTAGTTGTTCTGTAATACATTTTTGGAAACTCTGTACATCTGTTGGATTTCTCCATAGTCCGTTGTTGTCTGTTTTCCTTATCATTCTGTATCGTTCCTTTCCAGTATTTATTACTATTTTGGCTCGTACCATTCCGTGGTCACTACCAGTCGTCATCCTGTGTAGGACTGTTATGTCTCTGACTATATGTATTTTGTCTCTAATTATAAAGTCTATTTCGTTCTTCGACCGATCATCCGGACTTTCCCACGTCCATCTTCTATTAGGTTTCTTCTGAAAGAAACTGTTCATATCATATAGGTTGTTTTGTAGTAAGTATCCTAGTAGTGTCTCTCCTCGGTCGTTTCTTCCTTCCGACCCGAATTTTCCTAGTGCGGTCTCTGTATCACTTTCTCTTATTCCTATCTTGGCATTGAAGTCACCACACAAAATCGTAAACTGTGTATGATGATCTCTTAGGGCAGTATCTCCTCGTAGAACATTTCTACCTCTTCATCTGAATGCTGTGTTGTTGGTGCGTAGATATGAATGATTTTCATCTCGTATCTGCTGTTCAATCTGATCAAATCAAATCAAATATATTTCAATATTGCATAAGGTACACTAGGCATAACAAGAAAACCTTAATTTAGCAAATTACAGTCATTTACAAATTGCACCTAAGTGACTTAACACCTGTATGTGCAATTAATGCTAATCTTATTCCTAATCCAGAAATAAGGAGGAAAAAAAAAGTCCACAGTAATAATATCAACTCCACAAAACCACACCATACTATACATCCATATGTATCGACAGTCAAATTCAAACGCATAAAATATATAAATAAGAATACAACAATATCTCAAAATAAATCCTTAAATCTATTTAAATTTTGAAAAATGAAAGTCCTGCAACCCAAGACAAATTTCTTCTGGTTAAACAACTGCCTAATTCTAATCGGTAAAAGATTATACATTTTGGGAGCCAAATAAGTAAAAGATCTCAGATGTTTTGCATTATTATTAACCGGCATTTCCAAATGTCCATTTACATTGTTTCTAGTCCCATAAATGTGGTTAATATGTGGTTGTTTGTTAGTTCTATGAACATAGGAGCAAATTGACAGACAGTAAAGTGAGCGAACATCAAGAATCTCCTGCGAGTACAAACGATTAGTGGAAAAACCTCTATTAAGTTTAAACATAACTCTAACAATACAATTTTGTACAATGCACAAAGGTCTCAAGGAATTCCCATACAGTTCACCCCACACCACCAGACCATATCCTATTAGTGACTCAACCAGTGCCCTATAAATTAGTGTTAAAAGATGGGTATTTAAAATTTCTCTTATGATACAAAATTTATATATTAATTTCCGAATATTTTTGGTCAGTCTATTTACATGATGATCCCATCTCAAATGTCTATCAACTGTAAAACCCAAGTACCTGATGGAGCCAACCTCGGCTATGTTCAGACTGTTTATACAAAGTGGTAGAAATCGGGAAGGAATAGAACTCCAAGTGTAACAACAATTAGGTGTTCACCAATTCCACCGCCACATCTTGCAAGAACCATTCAGGCACCCCCGAGACCGGTTTCTACCCTGTTAGGCGTCATCAGTCGGGTTTAGCCTGAATGACTCTTGCAAAATGGGCGACTTAAATCAGTGAACCCGTCGTCCAGCGGCTTTTCTGCAACACTGGCGCCATCTGCAGATTGCAGTTTGAACGCTAGATAGCAAGGCTGCCTCGGACATAGCGGCGTTCGCCGAAAAATCAGATAAAGTGGTAGAAATCGTGAAGGAAAAGAACTCCAAGTGTAACAACAAGTAGGTGTTCACCGATTCCACCGCCACATCTTGCAAGAACCATTCAGGCACCCCCGAGACCGGTTTCTACCCTGTTAGGCGTCATCAGTCGGGTTTAGCCTGAATGACTCTTGCAAAATGGGCAACTTAAATCAGTGAACCCGTCGTTCAGCGGCTTTTCTGCAATCTGCAGATGGCGCCAGTGTTTGAATTAGTTTCAGCTGTTACTCTAGTGGGGCTGACATCACCATCCGCGCTCAAATTAATATTCATATCACCAATAAATACATTAATTTGACTTATTGCTTTTACAGAGAGAAGGGCTTCAACATACCTAACAAAAGATGGAATGCTAGTCGAGGGTGGCCTATACATACAGTACAATGAAAACAATATGTTGTTTACATTTAGTTTGATTCTGCTCACAGTGACCTTTGAGCATTGCAGTTTAATAGTATCAACTTCAAAGCTTAAATTTGATCTAATATAAACAATTGTACCATAATTTTTATTTATGTCTGCTTTATTGTAGAACATAGTGTATCCCGCAATGTTAAACATCTGATCATTGACAATTTGCCATGACTCATGAAAGTACAATTACATCACAATACTTTACATCATATGTTTCCAAAAATGCTAATAGTTCGTTAAAGTTCTTACGAATACTGCGTATGTTTATGTGTAAGATATTAATAAGTTTGGTTCTCAGTTTCAGTTTTGATTTTAGCATATCACAGTCAATACTCTCCTCCCTAATATTGTCATTTGTATCTTCAAGGTTCCATAATATCTCAACCTCTTCTTGTGTGGAAGCCATTAAATCTGATTACCATAGTCAATTTTACTACGTACCTAATACATTTATTAGATATTGGTAGGAAGGACAGGTAGGATCACCTCCAGTATGATTTGTACAGTATTCAGTCTTATGATTCCTATTTGCATTAATACAATTTACACAACTACGAGAAGTCTTTGGACAATCACGAACGTCATAATTTTGAGACCAGTATTCACATAGAATTGTGTTTTCACATACCTCAGACTTGTGGTAGTGTTCCTGACATTTGAAACACCGGGAAATTCTCAGAGCCTCGTAGACAGGATATCTTTCCCATCCAATAAATTAATATCTTCTTTGTTGCCATTAACTTATGATACAATGCTGGGGAGCATTCCATAAATGTTATGTACGAGTTAGTTTTTTGGTTTCTTCGCATAAATATTATCTCAAATTCATCATTTGCATCAATAAACTGATTTTGCTTTCTAATACTTGTTTCTAAACTGTTTTTATCCAGATCTCCTTTGTATCCTATTATTTTGATCTAAGGTTTCCTTCCTTTATTTGAACATCGTATTCAGTTAATTTTGCATCAGCTTCTTTTCTAAGGATTTCTAAGTCTTTACGATTATGACATTTCACTATAATATTTCCGTTTGTAGTGCGCCAAGTACCCTTTATAGAAACCATTATATTAGAAGGGTTTATTTTACTTCTTAAATCTTTTTCTGTTTTTTTCAGGATTTTGCTGTTGTTTAGGTTTGATCACCAAACTAGGCACATTATTGATAACCATTCTTTTTTGGTTGCTAGTATGTGTTTGTACTACATTTGAGGCCACGTTACTATATGATAGTGAGGGAGTAGAAGTTATTAAATAATTTTTTGTAGATTCCAAATCCAGAATTTGCTTTTTAAGTAGATCTATAATCTCGTCTTTACCAGTAATTATGCTTGATTTATCATCAATTATGTTTTGGAGCAGCATAAATGTGTTGATCTTTTTGCATTACTTACATTATACAATGAAACAGTAATGCTCGTTCTCTAAGCTGCATCACCCAAACCTCCGAAGAGGTTAATCCATCACACACCTTACATAGTCCTTGTTTACATCGATCAAAGGAAAATATTTATTTCGTTTTCTCCAGCGCACATCACTTTCCATGACCAACCAATATGAAGCGGCAACGTCGCGCGTCCTCGCGACCAAAACAGGTGTTTATTTCAATGTTTTTATGTATAAAATCTTTCACAAAACTCTCTACCTTTAATCACACATTGAATTTAACTGTCAAACTATCATTTCCACTATTTCCCTGTTTTATTTTCACAGAATGAATCCCGATTTTGATGATATTTATTCACATAAGCACAAACAATATTGTTTGTGACATAAGTAAACACAACAACCTTCACTGTTGCCAGCTTCGCGGTGTCTAGGTGATAACTAGGTATATTTCTCTGGTTGATATTTTCTTGAGATATATGATGTTTGGACCGTGCTGTTTGTGTATTAGGAATCCTGTTCCCCCTATGGATTTGTCGTCTTCACCTACATAGTAAAAGGTATGGCAAGATTTGAGGCTTACCAATTGTTCGCCATGCCTTCTAACTTCGTTAATGCCAACTATGTCCCATTTTATGTTTTCCAACTCAGACTCTAGCTCAGTTAAACGTTCTTCTGACAGGAGTGGCCGTGCGTTATATGTTGCTACATAGAGTTCTTTATCTTTAGATATTCCTCTTTTCTTCGCCAGGTGTTTATCCCCCCAGAATCCATAGGACAGACTGATGAAACATCAGTGCGAGATTCTGAAGATATTCTTCTACTCGCCTGGGGTACTCTAGTTTTTGCAGCTGGCATTTTCATGGGGAGTATTTAGCCATAAACACCACGTTGGCTAAACGTTCTGGTGAGCTTACATTTCAGCCGCCCATTCTGGGTCAGACACTGTCTGTAGCCGTCCAATCTGGGTCAGACGCTACATGAGTTTGCTAGTTTTGGTTGACCCCGGATATTTCATTTCCCCGGTACCACTCATATATGGGAAGCCCCTATCCACCACCTGGGGAGGCCCCCGATGGAGGACTAGCAACCCCGCACGGGGACCGTGCAATGATCGGCTCTAAATCTGAACTCTTCCAATGGGAGTAACTTTTTTTCTAATATAAAAAGTTAGAGGTGTGAGAGTATGACTTTCTCAGCAATTATGTAAACATTTTTATGAAGACCACTTGGATGGAATTTGGGGATCTGAACGGCTTTTATGAATGACTAGGATTTTTGCACTTTTCCAAGCTGAGGAAAAAATCGATAATAGACTGAATAATTCTAACTAATTTTAAGATAAATTGAACTTGTAATTTTTTAATGGTCCTATTTGGAATGCCATCAAGACCAGGAGCTTTTTTATCGTTAGTGGTAGAAACGATAGCTTTAACTTCGCCTAAATTGATATAAATTTGGGCTATATGATATTCTCCTGTGATCTTTTGCAGGGTCGGCCGAAGGATTAGCGCTGAATTGTTCCTGGAATAATATACACACACAAAAATGTCGACTTTTTCTTTTCTTTTTTTAATGGATATCTCGGAAAGTAGTCGCAGTTTCTCGGTCGCATAAATTTTATCAGTAAATTCTACCACTAACCTTTGTACCGCTTATAATTTCCAAGATCTCAATGATGAAGCTTGAATAGGCTTATTTAACAAAACAACAATCAAATTTCTATTACCTATCCAAAATACTTCATAAAAACCAGCCATATTCAAAATTTTAAATCAATCCGTTAGGCGGTTCTTGAATAAGAGTTCAAATATGCAGAATTCGAAGCGCGTTTCGATCGGGGATGTGATGTAATACAATAGGATCACGTTTTGCTGCTAGGCCGCGACCCGCGCCACCGTGCCGCGGAAATGCTGATGTTTCTGTAACTGGCATAGATACATATAGATCCCAACGTGACCTTCATATCTTATGACGTCACGCATTTACAATGTTCCAGCGGCACTTTCTTATTTATTTTCACCGATTTAGACTTCTTAGAAAAATCTGATTTTTGGTATATCGCAACTTAATATGTCAAGGTCTTGAATAAAATTATTTAAAAAAAAATGAAAATGGGCCTATTTGTCCACCCTGTCCACAGTGATGCAGTGGAACTTTTTTTTTACCACTTTATGTGAATATATTAAATGACATTTTGTTTTAATTTACAGGTACGCTCATGGCAGTCTCTGACGGCATGACATATGGATGGACTTCCCCAATGGTACCCTACTTCATGAGCAACGCAAGCCATATAGACATGACCGAAAATGACGCGGACTGGATGGAAACAATCAATCTCCTCGGATATGTTGCTGGACTCCCCTTCACGATTATCGGCGTCGACTATCTAGGAAGAAAGATCTCCATGATCCTCTCAGCTGTCCTTGGATGCGTTTGCTGGATATTACTTCTCGTGACAATGGACATAAAAATGATTTACGTGTCCAGATTTCTGGCTGGAATGGCAGGAGACATGTGCTTTGTGGCTGCTCCGATGTATATTGCAGAAATCTCTGACTACAGGATAAGAGGGTTCCTGTCTTCTCTTATATACTTTATGATGATCATCGGAATAGTTATAGTATATTGTACGGGAGCTCTAGCTCCTTACTGGGTTACGCCAGCTGTAGGAATAGGACTAACTGCATGCCAGTCTGTGTTTGTATTATTTTTACCGGAATCTCCTTACTACTATGTATACAAGAATCAGTATGACAAGGCCAAAAAGGCGCTGAAAAAGTTAAGATCACATGACAATGTAGATAAAGAAATTCGTGAAATAGAAAAGGAAGTTGAACGAGAGAAAACTGAGAAGGGCAGACCGCGAGATCTCATCTTGATCAAGAGCAACCGAAGAGGTCTCTATATTACCCTTATTTTAAATGGAGCACAACATTTTGTAGGAATCAGCGTCTTTTTAATGAATCTTCAAGTTATACTGGAAGAAGCAGGATCAGAATATATAGAATCCTCAACAGCTTCAATAATATTTGCAGTAATAATGCTGATAAGCACAGGTATAGCATCAGTATTTATTGACAAATACGGAAGAAAGCTATTACTCGTAACCTCCAGCTTATTAACTGGCTTGGCATTGCTCGTAATGACTATATTCTTCCATATCCAATATAATGGTTACAACGTGACCAACATCAGCTGGATACCGGCAGCATGTGTCATGGTCTATGCCGCTACATTTAAAATAGGTTTGGGCTTAGTGCCTATTGTGGTTATTGCTGAAATATTCCCTACTACTGTTAAGGCTCTTGGAATGACTGTAGCTGACGTGGTCTATGTTATAGCAGCCGTAATATCTATCAATGCTTACCAGACTTTGTTTGACAACTTTGGCCTTCATGTGCCGTTGTATATCTTTACTGCATTCAGTTTTGCCATGATATTTTTTACCATTTTCTGGATACCCGAGACAAAGGGAAAGACGTTGGACGAGATACAGTTGATGCTTAAAGGCGAAAAAGTTGAAAAGAGAACTCAGAAAAACGGTCACCTAGTAAATGGAGCATAAATGAATTTCGTGTACTTGAACAATGCTGAGTTAAAAAGAATGAATGAAGGAGTTTGATAAACTGGGGCTAGAAATATTGCTGTATCTGCCTCCTAATTGGATTTGGTGACAGTACGTTTTCTGCGTAACAAGCATAATATTTATGAGCCGGTGTTTGTGTTAATTATAATTTTGAAGTAGCATATATATAAATATTGTTAGTGCTATATTGAGTTTTATAGAATAATTTGAATAATCATAATTGATTCATTTGCCCCTTCATAGGCTTCAATCAATGATGGCATCACATAGCATCGGTGAAAATAGATTAATTTGAATAACGTTTTTATTATACATTGTATTTTTAGTATCAACTTGAAAAATTGATACAGATATATAACAAATCAATGTTGGCAATGTGAAGAGGCGTCCTTAAGAATTAAAAAGATAGCAAAAAATTCAGACCAAAAATCTTCTGTCATTATCATGGTAAATGAAAGACTAAATAAGTTAGACACTATTTTCAGTTGCATTAAACTGGCAGTGGTATATATGGTAGCAATCGCAAAAGTTTGCGCCCTAAAG
>MU187066.1:0-53048 GCA_016904865.1 Pissodes strobi
AAAAAGAACTATTTTTAAATTTACAGTCGAAAATATACTTGATTTTAATCAATTACTAGGAAATGTACCGATCCGGCCAATTGAAGATTCAGGAAAAATAAATAGTTCTTTAAAACTCTAGCATGGGTTTCCTAAATCTACAAAAAATTTCTTATATTTTAATAGAATATCAAGCGTTTTTGAGAAAAAATACCATTTTTTATAATGGAGTGAAGAAAAGTTTGTGGTTTTGGTCAAAAGTTTGTGGTTTTGGTTTTTCAAAATTCTAATAAGGATTTCTTAAATCTACATAAAATTTGCAATATATCCGGCATATATCCCAAATTTTTGATGAAAAGTACTATTTTTAAAATGAGAGTGGAAAACATATTTGATTTTGGCCAATTGCTACAAAATAAAGATTCAAGAAAAGCAAATAGTCCATTAAAATTCTGGTATGTATTTCTCAAACCTACGTAAAATTTCCGACAAATATCATACGGATTCGAGAGAAATTACAATTTTTAAAATTAGAGTGAAAAATATATTTGGTTTTGATCAATTGTTAAGAATTATCTCCGTCCGGCCAATTGAAGATTCAGGAAAATTAATTTTTCTTCAAAATTTTAGCATGAATTTCTTAAATCTACGTAAATTTTTCTATACGTCCAGCAGATATCATACATTTTTGAGGAAAATTACTATTTTTAAAATTAGAGTGAAAAAGAGTTTTTGGTTTTGGTCATAATGTAAGGGTCCCAGTAATACAAGATACAGGAAAAATATAGAGTTCATCAAACTTCTAGTATGGATGTGTTAAATTACGTAACATCTTCCATAAGACCGAAAAATATCACAACAGTTCAAGCAAAATTATTATTTCTAAAATTTGAATGAAAAATGTATCTGATTTTGGTCAATTGTTAGGAAACGTACCGATCCGGCCAATTACAGATTCAGAAAAAATAAATAGTTTTTGAACAATCTGGTATGATTTACTTAATTCTACGTAAAATTTTCTATAAACCGATAAATATCACACATTTTTGAGGACTATTACTATTATTTAGAATAAAAAAAAATTATTTTGGTTAAAATGTACCAGTCCCAATAAGACAAGATACAGAAAAAATAAAGAGTCCATCAAAATTCTAGTATGGATGTATTAAATCTATGTAAAATTTCCCATAAGGCCGAAAACTATCGCAACAGTTCGAGAAAAATTATTATTTTTAAAATTTGCGGAAAAAATGTTTTTGATTTTGGTCAATTGCTAAGAAATGTACCGATCCGACCAATTGAAGACTCAGAAAAAATAAATAATTTCTGAATATTCTAGTATGAATTTCCTAATTTTACGTAAAATTTCCTATACTTATGTCCAGCAATTATTAAAAATTTTTGAAAACATTTGGAGACTTTACAACATTCTCTCTGTGATATTTTTAATGTATATGATAAGATTTAGGTTTTTTTTCTCGGAAAACTAGAATTTTCATAATTAGAGTGAAAGTGTTTCAAATTTACTGCTAAATTTCTCTAAATTTTCAAAATTTACGTGAAATTTTCTACATAATTTCTACTTCGGAAGAAAATTTGTGTTTTAATAATAAAGTGCTTAGACTTGTATGTACAGACAAAAATGCACAGATTCCAGGAAAAAGCAACATTTTCCAAGATTCCCGAATGGATTTTGACCCAAACTCTCAAATGGATTTTAGAATTAAATGTCCCACATCCTTGATAAACTCAATCATATTTCGAAAACCAATCGTCTCTTCGGACAGCGATGATCGTTTTCCAATTCAGCAGGCTCAAAACCATAGACATGTCAGCAGAAAATAAATTGTCTCGAAAATTACAAAAAAAGAACTTTGAAAATCATTGATTTTCACCGATCCTAGAAAATACAATTATAAATACGGATGAAAACTGAACCAAGTAAATTGTGGTCAGACATACAAATTATATCGGATTTCATGGCAAGTTCCAACACAGTCTTGACTTTCAAGTCTTCCCGTCTCTCATAATACTTAATTTTATGTCCAAATGACTGACGAACGAAGCTTTTAAGTCGCCAAACTCCGACTGAAAATAAACTCGTAGATCTGACGAAAAAAACTATAAAACAAACCCGGGCCCGTAAATAAGATGCACAACTGTTCTCAAGAAGAATTCTTAATTTATAGTCCTTACGGGGTCCATAATCCCCTAGTGCGATGCCGTTCATACGGGAGAACAAAAAATATATTTATGAGGCGATAACGCCTAAGATATGGGCAATTGGTTTGGATACAGACGACAGACAGATTGATGTGTTTAAATATTTTTATTAGGGTAAACCATGAAAAAGATTTTATAACTGAGGATGTTTAATAGGCTCGGCAATATGAAAATAAAACGAGACTCCTTGTTTAATATGTTTGCCCGTTTGAAATTTATCGTTTTGTTGCTCGGAAAATTTCGTGTTTTTATGCCGACAGTGTCTCTAACTACTTGAGAACACGCCAATTAAATTGTTAATGGTGTAGCATGAACCTAGGGATTGTTATAGTTCCTGTTTTTCATCGTCGGAGAAATCGTGATCTCATTGCTAAGAGCAGCTATATTGACTTTTATTCTCTCTGATTCTGGTTGAAGATCTTCACTTGCCTATTCATTTTTCCAGGTTATCTTCAATTTCTTCTAATTATCTCAATCCGATGGTTAATCAAAATTAGTCCAGATTTTGCACATTTGAAATATTTTGTTCAATTCAACACGACCTAGAGCTGAGAATTGAAAGCTTTTGCAAAATTGTTGAAATTTTCTAAATATCAAACTTGAGAAGTTTTTGATTCTTCGTATCGAAAGCTTTGGCCATGTCCAAAAAGAAGCGTAAATAACAAGAACTTCAATGGTTCATCCAAGCTTTTGCATTTATACGTATTCCATTTGAAGTGACTTGAACTGCCTTCTTTTATCGAAACACTCCAAAGATCTCGATAAATCTAAAAACAACCGTAGGAAACGATAGTTTGATTCATCCCAGCACTTCATCCATCAACTCCAGTATTGCCGTAATAAGTGACCCTTCTAGACTTCCTTTTATCGCTATTCCTCATCTAGGTTTTCCTTTTGATTAAATAATTTGAATTAATTTAAACTTCCGTTTATGGAAACATCCAGTTAGCACCTTTTTATTAAATCTATGATACACAGTATCGAAAGCATTGGTTAAATCTAAAAATAAGAGTAGAAATGGGTGCTTTGATTTATTTAGACTGGCCACTCATTAATTTCAGGCTCGATAAATAGCATTCCTAAATTGCATTTTGAGGCATCTTGAATTACCTTCCTATAGAAACAATTATTTAGAACACTGTACTGGAAAGTTCTGGATAAATCTAAAAGTATGTATAGGTAGACAAACGATCGTGCTAAACTGCCTTTTGCCGATATTCTCCACTTAGCTCCTCATTTCGATTAAATAACTTCAAAGCAACTTGACCTCCATAGATTTATTCTTACAAAATTGATATGATACATCGTATGGAAAGCTTTGGCCAGATCTAAAAACAAAACAAGCATCAGAACAACTTGAACTTAATCAAAGAAATTTTGTTGCCCTTAAAACCATTTTAAATGAGTTAGCGATATATAATAATTAAGATGTTACCTACCCTTAAGGATGCGGCCAGCGCAACATATGCTCCGACTTGCTCGTCGGCGTGGGAGTGGGAGTGGGTCAATTATTTACTTTGACCAGGGCGCCACCTGTTTGAAATAACTAACTCCGCAGACCCATACTAGAAGATCCTCGGTCTGAAGAATCCTTAAGGGCGATTAAAAATCAAATGACTACCAACTACACTTGTTTGGTTGAGGTATTTCAAACTGGTGACGCCCTGGTCAAAGTAAATAATTGACCCACTCCCACGCCGACGAGCAAGTCGGAGCACATGTTGCGCTGGCCGCATCCTTAAGGGTAGGTAACATCTTCTTTATTATATATTCTAACTCATTTGAAAGGGTTTTGCGCCCAACAATTTGGCGCCCAACGCGGGGCCGTCATTTAAGCGAAAACTTGGAAAATAATTATACTATGAAACTGATTAAGCTTGGTTGAGATATTGAGGGTAAATTCGGACATTTTAGAGAGAGACCGTATTCTCGAAGTGGTTGTGTTGTTACTTAGTGGTTTAGTTATTAAGTGTAGGTGATAAGTGACAGTGTTGTTATATTTATATATTTTTTGTTTGCCACACTAGTGTGTCTTCATCATGTCGCGAAAAATGCACGTTGATAGACTTAGTCAAGATGGATTGCCGCTGGTAATTGTGAGTATATGAGGCATCGTTTGTCATTGGCTCTTCAGATGGAGAAGAGTGGTGAAAGTGTTAGATATCCGTAATATCCTTCCAGTTATGAAGAGGATGCTGAAGCTCTGGACAAAAAAATTAAAGAACTTATATGGGATAGAAGTAAATTCACTGGAAGCAGGAGAAGCTGTGATTTCATGAAGTTCCAGAGTAAGCTGGACCATGTTTTGAGTCGACTCGATCATATGGAGACAGGGGCTGATCAAGCCAAATGCAAGTCTAAGTCACAATGGATTTCTATGGCTCTTATATTGTAGGAGAAACTGGATGATCAAGCAACAAAATCTGATGCAAAACAGAATGTTCCCCCCACCTTGGATATTTTAGAAAACGACTCTGCTGGACCATCGGGAATAGAGGGGATTACTCATGATAGCAGCTCAGATGAGGAGAGCGAACACAGTTTCAATACAAATATGAGGCGAGCAGTCAATTCTTCAACTGTAAACCAAAACACGGGTTCAGCCAGTGTTAGAACAGTACACCCAAGTAAATGCAATCTTCAATTCTCGGGCGATAAAAAGGGAATTTCACTTAGTTCATTCCTGGAGAAGTGCGACGAACTTCGTGTTGCAAGACACGTCCCGAAAGAAGTGTGGTATTGACTTGTTCATTGGTAAGGCACACCAATTCTACATAGCTTATCGAAGCGAAGCCTCCACGTGGGATGAGTTCGTCGATCTGTTGCGGGAAGAGTTCCAGCCTTGCAACTATAATGAGACATTTTTGAGGTAATTCGTAAAAGAACTCAAGGGCATGAGAGCATCGGTATATACTTGGCGGTAATGTCAGGGTATTTCAAAAGACCTACCTGTCCTATTTCGAAGGATGCAAAATTGAATATCAGAATCAGTTAGCTTTGGTGAATATCACGTCTGTAGGTCAACTCCGTACGGTATGTAGACGCTTGGAAGCAAGAAGAGAATCAGTAGAGAACTATGCTCAGCCTCCAAGACGTGGGAATTTGTTAGCACCCAATCTGGCGTATGTTCACGAGGAACCAGATATAGCTACCTTAAGAGTGAAGGATACCGAAACCATACCTCCAGCAAAAGAGGAAGTGATATGTTTCCGCTGTAAGAAGCTTAGCCACAGGGCTATTGGTTATGCGTTACCAAAGCCGAAGTTTTGTTTCCGATGTAAGTAGGAAGGGGTCAGAGTGCAGTGCAGGTCGGGGAACGCCGGAAGGCGCTCCTAAGTCAAGGATCTTATTTAGAGAGCGCTGATAATTCTAGATTACAACCCATATTGGACTTTGTGTTAGAGCACGCGCAGAACAATGAAAGACCTTATCTTAGAGTGGACATATCGGGCAAGGAAATCCTTGGTCTCTTGGACTCTGGGGCATCTCGCACCATCCTTGGCGGACCTGGTTGGAAGTTGATGATGGACTTAGTCCTTTCACTTGATAAGAGTCAGACGTCAACTTGTAGAGTGGCGAATGGACAGCGATGTCATAGTATGGGAGTATAGGAGGTCCTTATAAAAGTGAGAGATTCAGGTCGTCTTATTAAATCTCTTGTTATTCCAGACCTACCACACACTTTGATTTTGGGGTGCAGACTTTTGGCGTTCTATGGGTGTAGTTCCCCATCTCAAGCATAATGAATGGTTCTTTTCAGACCTGCAGGAAATTGCTACGATCAAAATACCCAGGGGGACTGTGTTGACTTCAGAAGAAGAAGTTGCTGGATAGACATTTCGATCTATGGGCAATCAGCTGGGTTGCACTGATAAAGCAGAACACGCTATAATTACTAAGTCAAGACCTATTAAGCAGCGCTACTATCGCGTATCACCAGTTATGCAGCAACATATAGATAAGCAATTGGATGAGATGTTACGACTTGGAGTCATCGAACCATCTAAGAGCCCATGTCCATTCCCTATCGTCATGGTTAAGGAAAAGGACGGTTCACATAGGCTATGCGTGGATTTCAGAAAGCTTAATTCCGTCTGTGAGAGGGGTCGCTATCCCTCTCTGGATAAATTGCGAGACGCAAAATATCTTTCCTAGATATTAAGTCAGCCTATTGGCAAGTACCTGTTGCCGGACTCATCTAAACTGTATACCGCTTTCACTGCGCCAAATAAAGGACTGCTCCAGTTTAACCGTTTGCCCTTTGGTATTCACAACGCACGTATGACAGCGGCTAATTGACAATGTTCTGGGTGCAGACCTAGAACCCCATCTTTTTGACTATTTGGATGATATTGTCATAGTGACGTCAGACTTTGGAGCTCACCTAAAGTTTCTTGAAGAGGTATTTAAGACACTCCGTGAGGCGAACCTCGGAATAAGTAAAGAAAAGTGTCAGTTTTGCAGGCCACAGCTGAAGTATTTGGGATACGTTGTGGATAGGCATGGTTTGCATATGGATTCTGACAAAGTCAAAGTCATGTTAAAAGACCCAGTCCCTCGGAATGTTAAAGAAGTGAGACGTATTGTAGGTACATCCTCTTGGTATCGAAGGTTCATCAAAGACTTGTCTACGGTTATAGCACCGATTACTGACCTATTGCGGAAATCTAGGAAGTTTGAATGGATACAGCAGTGAAAAACAGCGTTTAGGAAAATTAAGGAATGTCTAGTTGAAGCACCAGTTTTGGGCTGTCCTGATTACTCGCTACCTTTCGTTGTACAGTGTGATAGTTTTGGGTACGGCATAGGCGCGGTTTTAACTCAACCACAACCGGATGGTACAGAACGAGTTATTAGCTATCTTAGCCGCAGCTTAACGAAGCAAGAGCACTGAAAGAGAATGTCTTGTGGTTCTGTGGTCAGTCAAGAAGCTACGACCCTACCTGGACTTGGTTCCGTGTTCAATAATCACGGATCACTATTCGTTGGTATGGTTGCAAAACATGAAACAACCTACTGGGAGACTAGCGAGATGGCAAGTTCAGCTTCAACAGTTTGATTTCACCCTTATCCACCGAAAAGGAAAGGAACATGTTGTTTCAGACATGTTGTCCAGGACCGTTCCTCAATTGGATGCTGTAGACACCAATCAACCGCCGGTAAGAGATAAATGGTACTTGAGAATGATGGAGAGGGTCAGAGGTGATCCTTTGAAGTTTTCTGGATGGAGAATAAGCGACAATTGGTAGGAAGTAGTTCGTAAGGAAGACAGAAGAAAGATAATAGTTGCTGCTCATGAACCACCTACATCGGGACACATGGGTGTTTATAAGACGTTCTCACGGGTGGCGGAGCGATTCTATTGGCCAAAAATGAATAACGATATTTCCAGATTTGTTAGCCACTGCGACACTTGTATCCGTCATAAAGTACCACCCGGACCACCGAAAGCAAAAATGGTTACCCATACTAAACCTCAACGTCCCTGGGATCCCATTGGACCTTTGCCCAGGTCAAAGCATGGCTATACTTTCTTGTTGGTAGTGACAGATTACCATAGCAAATTTTCACTCCTTTGTCCTCTTCGCAAGGCCACGTCGGAAGCTGTTGTTCGTTTCATAGAACAAAATGCTTCCGACGTGGCCAAATCTAAGAAAGAAGAATAGGCAGCGCGTGCTTCGATTTAGTTTGACCAAAACTAGCCCAAACTCTGCATGCATCAACAAGCATCACACTGCTTTTTGTACATTTTTCTCATCAAGCAATTTTATTCATTTTGATTAATTAATTTGAAAGGGACTTGCTTACTTCCTAGAGAAGTATCTGGTATCGGAAGCTATGGTCAAATCTAAGCATAAGTGCAAGGAAGGCTTCATTTATCAACTTCAGTATCGCTCGGTAAAGGTGAATCATCTTATCGAAAGCGCTGGTCAAATTTAAAGAAAACTCTTCATTACCATCTTCATTCGCCTTCCCTTGGCGCTTTAAGAGATTATTGTATTTATCTTAACATGTGGCTTTCAGTATCTCTTCAGCAATAAAACTTCAAATAGGCTTGCAAGTAAGTATAGTCCAGCGCTTTGATGAGTAATATACGGCAGTTGGTTTTGAATACAGATGGCAGGCAGATTGATGTGTTTAGACATTTTTATTAGAGTGAACCATCAACAAGCTTTTATAACGGAAGATCGGTAATATAAAAATAAAACAACTCCGGCATTTATATGCTCGTCCGTTTCAAATTTATTGATATGCTGCTTGAAGAATATAATGTTTCCCATGTCGTCAGTGTGTGTAACTACTTGAGAACACGCCAATTAAATCGTTAATGGTGTAGGATGAACCTAGGGATTCTTAAAGTTAATCGAACGTTATGAAGCTCGCTATAAATCACGTTGGAATATTTAGATTTTTGTCCTTGGGGCATGGGCGCCGCTAAAAAATTTTCCTGAGGACTACGTAGTATCATTGGGAGTAGGTTCTGTCGGTCCTGTATCACCTTTCAACCTTTTTCTTTTCGTACATCTCTTGGACAACTTACCAATAATTTTCCATTTTTTGCAAGTTTGGAACCACTTTACCTATCGCCAAGTACGATTTCATTTTTCCCTGAGATGTCGGGATCCTGTTGGCAAACTGGCTTCGTTGCCTCCCTGATTATTAAACTCCAACAATTATTACTGCTAAAAAGTTTCCCCAAGGCATACTGTTTTGAAATCAACGACTATATTCGAATATTTTTTGAAGATTATTTTTATTTATTTATCCACGGATAAACCACTTTACATATCTCACTATACAATCAAACAATAATAGACAATGCAAAATTAGTTAAAATACTTATATAAAATCAACTTATCTAAAACAGCCTTCTAACTTCACATTTAAAATTTTCAATTGGTTTACCAAAAATACCAAGACGGTCCTGAAAAAAATTGAATGTTCTAACAATTCTAGCCAGGGGACCACTCTGCCCATAGTTGGTCATGTGAAATGGCACTTTAAAAGTTTCAGTATGCCTGCTACGCCTAGGCGGTACATTTAAATTGATCAACCTCAACAGATCAGGACAATCAATTACATAGTTCACAATCTTGTGCAAGAAACATAAATCTGCACAAGTCCTCCTGTCTTCCAGAGAAAGCAACCCCAGTTAAGATCTCAAAAGCTGATATGAGTACTCCTCTCTCTGAAGCCCCATTCTATACCCAACAATTCGTACGAATCTATTTTGCACTCGCTCTAACATATCAATATGTGTGCGATAAGAAGGAGACCACACAACAGAACTATACTCCAGGATGGATCTAACCAGAGAGCAGTACAACAGTCTAAAAGTGGGTATGGAGATTTCACACGATTGCCTACCAACAAACCCCAAGATCTTTAAGGCGCGTGATGTAATCGCTTCAATATGAGAGTTAAAGGTAAGTTTGTGGTCGAGGAGAATTCCAAGATCTTTTATTTCTGAAGACACCTCCAGACTATTGTTGTCAATTCGATACTGAAAAACTATGGGGTTTTGCTTCCTGCTGAAGGATATTTGTTGACATTTTTTAACATTTAGGCCATTTTATTAAGTTTACACCAATCAGAGAAGAAGGAGATGTCTTCCTGAAGAAGAAGAGCATCTCTATGTGAATTTACTGGTCGAAAAAATTTAATGTCATCAGCAAACATTAAAAATTTGCTCTGCTTGGGCATAAAGAAGCCAAGGTCAATCAGGAAAAGACTAAAAAGGATAGGGCCACAGTGCGATCCCTGGGGAACACCGGATGGAATATGTATCTCTTTGGACACAGAACTGCCAATTTTTACCATCTGAGACCTGCCAGTCACAAAGCTCTTGAACCATGATAGAAGCGGATCTCTAATTCCTATCGCCTTAAGTTTCAGAAAGAGTAGATGGTGGTTGACCCTGTCAAATGCTTTAGAAAAGTCAGTATAGACAGAGTCAACCTGCCACCCCCCTTCCATTTGATTCAAAATGAAATTCTCATACAGCACCAAGTTGGTCTCAGTGGACCTTCCCCTAAAGAACTCAAACTGCTCTAAGTTAATTACCTGTTTCATATCCCATGACAATCTCTCACAGACAAGCCTGTCCAAGAGCTTAGGTATTTCAGACTGATTGTACACTGCTCGGTAGTTTTCCACCTCAGTTTTTGGTCCGTTTTTGTATATAGGTTTAAGATAGCTAAGTTTCCAAAAATTAGCAAATTGGCCTGCACTAAGTGACAAATTAAAGAGCATTTGAATAGGTATAGAGATTGTGAAAATACACTTTTTCAAGAAAAATGATGGTATACCATCTGGACCGGTGGATAGTTTGGAGGGTTGCCGGGTTATACCCTCAAATGCCTGTCCCGTAGAGAAACCGTAACTCCTGACGCCCAACAGCATTGGAATATTCTCGTAAGTAACACTCCCTGCCCGACCATCAGAGTAAACAGTTGAAAAATATAAGACAAAGAGATTACATAGTTGGTTTACATCATGGCTCTCCAAGCCATTGTATGTCATACATAGTGGAAGGCTATGCTATTTCCTCAGGCCTTTAATATAGGTCCAGAATAATCTAGGATTATCTCTCATGTCTCCCTCAACCCTCTCAATATACCTTGTATGGCATATCTGTTCAAGCTCAGCGCACCGCCTACGCAATTCAGCAAAGATATTATAGTGTACATAGTCCCCATGTGCTTTGAACTTTTTATGTGCAATTTTCTTTTTTATTATGAGACTACGAAGCTCTGCGCTGAACTAGACAGGAAATGTTGAGGTTTTAAATCTCCTCACAGGAACCAATAAATTCACAACAGAATACAGGATATCGTAAAAAATTTCCACACACTCATTTATATCCCTATTCAAAAGCAATGCACACCAATCTATAGTTGCTAAGAAATCATTTGCACCTTCATAATTGCCCTTTTTAAAATCAATTATATATTTTTTATTGTATTAAGTTATTTTTCTGTTTTGTTTTGCCTTCTAGATATATAATTGTTTGTTTTCTTGAATAAATACGCCATTTGAAGCACATGCTTGGTATTTTCATCCTAACCCAAACTAACATTTTTCGGCTATGATGCAAAAAATGAAAATCAATAATTATGAAAAACAAATTTTATTTCAATGAAAATACAAACTGAGACGCTAGTACAATGTGTAGCCCCCACGGGCCTCTATCACTGCCCTGCACCGCCTTGGCATGCTTTCAATCAAGTTATTGAAACTACGCTGATGTAAACCATTCCAAAGCTGTGGCAACAGCTCTCTGAGCTGCTGCATGGTTTCGGGGGATGGTTGGTGGTTATCCAATGCTCTTTGTAGTTGATCCCATGCGTGCTCGATTACGTTGAGGTCAGGCGAGCGTGGTGGCAGTTGAAAGTGCTGAATATCATGGATGGCTAGCGCTGCCAATACTCGATCGGCTCGATGGGGCCGAGCATTATCATCAAGAAATTGGAAACTGTTACTAATTACATGCTGAAAAACTGGGAGAACATTGTTAATTACCTCATCCAGGTATATCTGAGAATTCATGTTCCCAAGTAAAACCATCAGCTGTGTCCTGTTATTGTAGGTAATTCTAACCCAAACGGTTATTGTACCTCCACGGAAAGGATGTACTTCCTGCACTAATCGACGGTTTCTTGGCGTTAAGGGAAAAGCCCATACTCGCACCCGACGAATATCTGAAAATCTTCCATAGCGAGACTCGGCAGTGAAAAGTACAAATTTCCACTCTTCTACCCAATGAACTCGGTCCCTTGCCCAATCCACTCGACGCCGTCTATCGGCTAGAGTCAATGGAATTCTCCTCAATAAACGCCTAGATCTTAAGCCAATCTCATTGAGGCGGCTTCTCACCGTTGATAATGAACCCTGTAACTTTCTGGCATTTTGGAGTTGCTGTCTAAGTATACTACAGGTGCTAAGGGCTTCCCTTCGTGCTGATATTGTTATGTACCTATCTTCTGCCCTGGTAGTAACTCTACTGGCAAGTAGTGATGAGGATCAGTTAGAACAGATGATCCAGGAATTGCACCAGGCATCTATGGCTGTGGGTTTGGAGATGAACCTGGGAAAACAAAAATCATGAGCCAAAGTCATATCGCTGCGACCATTAACGGACACCCACTCGAAGTTGTTGAAGAGTACGTATATCTCGGACACACGATTAAGCTCGGGGCAGAAAATCAAACGGCTGAAATTTCGAGAAGAATCGGGCTGTCTTGGGCTGCATTTGGCAAACTAGAGCATATTCTTAAAGAACCAAAAATCCCCATAAACCTCAAGCGCAAGGTCTATAATGCTTGCATACTTCCAGTTACCACGTACGGACTCGAAACTACAACAATAACAAAGGGCAGTGCAAACCGCCTCCGGGTTTGCCAGAGAGCAGTAGAAAGAGGAATGCTGCGAGTGAGCATTAGAGATAAGATCCGAAATGAGGAAGCGGGGAAAAACTGGATGCAAACTAGCCCAAGACCGACAAACGTGGAGACTTATGGAAGAGGCCTACGTTCAGGAGTGGACGTACACAGACTGATGATGATGATGAGTAACTCTAGGCCGTCCAGTCCTAGGCCTTTCCGATACACTTCCGTTTTCAGCATGACTATTGACTAATCGAGATATGACACTTTGCAAAACATTAAAATAAGCAGCAACTTCTGTTTGATTCTGCCCAACAGTAATCATGCCAATTGCCATATTAGATTGAGCAGCACTTACCTTTCTCCTGGGCATAGTGACACTTAGAGAAATTAATTTGCAATTCCGTCATGTTGACAAAACGCTTCCCATCGCTAGGTGACACAACCATTGACACCATCCGGAAAAATTTCGATATTTCGAAAACAATTGAATTTAGGTATAGAGTATGCTAAATCAGATATGTCTATAATTTTAAGGAGAATTTAAAAATCCAAAAATATACAGGATGTACCATAAGAAAAAAATTTGCCAATGACTTTATGCCAACCACGTGGTATGTGTAGTATACTTAAATTAAATTAAATTACACCACACCTTCAATGAAGTGCAGTCATGCATTTTTGCCCAATTTGAGTCAATAATATGGCCAATTAGAGTATTGAAATTAGAAAATACAAATTTCCAAAAAATCTACATAAGTTTGTAAAAAATAATAATTTGAAAAAAATTCAAAAACCGTTCCGAGATATTTACACAGCCACTCTAAAACTGCCATCATAAAAAATCTGCAGTTATTTCTAAAAAAGTTACAGAACATCATAAATTCGTTTCTTCGGCTCTCCTTCACTTGTCACCCTGTATCTAATCCGTAATGTCATCATTGGCCTGACCTGACATGACAACTTAAAGCTGAAAGTCCCGCCTTTAAGCCACTAGTATACATTTCAAACTTATTTAATTTTTATGTGAGAAATCCTCATTTAAACTTTACCTGAAATTCAAGCTATCCTTAACTTTTGAGGAGCAGTTTATTTATCCCTTTTTTTCATCCAGTTTTTTCAACTATTGCTCAAAGCTCATTCTCTAGCTTCTTATTCTTTGTTTGTATTTTATGTCACCTTTCAAGCTTTTATTGATTAACTTTATCGACTGTTCCCTGATTTTATTTTCTATTTTTATTATTTGACATCGCTTTTCTTCCATCTACTTTTTGAAGATTATTTATCATTTCTCATGTATTCTTATTTGTTTGTATTTCATGTCGCCTTTCAAACTTTCATTGAAAAACTTTGTCGATTGTTAACTGATTTTGCTTTTTTATTACCATTATTTGACATCGCTTCTCTGTCATCTATGTTTTGCAGCTTTTTTGAAGTCTATTTGTCGTTTCTCTTTGTTTTATCAAGTTGTTTTTCGGTTTTGTTTTACCTTCTGAATATGTAGAATTATTTGTTTTCTGCATATATACGCCTCTTCAAATACATACTTGGTGTTTTAATCCTCCAGATGTTCGTTTATTAACTTTATCGACTGATAACTAATTTTATTTATATTTTAACTACAATTTTTCATCCAGTTTTTTCAATTTTACTATTGTTCGCAGTTTATTTGCTAAGTACTAGGTGTGCTCTCTTCTTTGGTTTGTATTTTTTAACGCCTTTCAAACTTTTATTGATTAATTTTATCAACTGTTTGTTAATTTTATTTTATTGTTACTATTATTTGGTAGCGCTTTTCTTTCATCTAGTTTTATTTACAGGTTTTTTCGAACTTTATTTGCCATTTCTCTTTTTTTTATCAAGTTGTGTTTCGGTTTTGTTTTGCTATTTTTTGCACATATACTTATTTGCGTGTTTTCAATATTAACTTTATCGACTGCTAACTAATTTTGTTAATATTTTTATATCTAGTGTTGAACTTTTGTTTGAACTTTATTTGCTAAGTACTTGGTGTGTTCCCTTCTTTGTTTTGTATTTTTAACGCCTTTCAAACTTTTATTAATTAACTTTGTCAACTGTTTGTTAATTTTATTTTATTATTATTATTATTTGGTAGCGCTTTGCTTTAACCTGGTTTTATTTACAGCTTTCTTCGAACTTTATTTGCCGTTTCTCCTTATTTTATCAAGTTGTTTTTCGGTTCTGTTTTGCTATGTTCTGCACACATACTTACTTGGATATTTTCACCATCCTGATATTCGTTTATTAACTTTGTCGACTGCTAACTAATTTTGTTTATATTTTTACTATATTTGCCGCTTTTAATTCATCCAGTTTTTTCAACTTTTGTTCGAAGTTTATTTGCTAAGTACTTAGTACGTTCTCTTCTTTAGTTTGTGTTTTCTAACGCCTTTCAAACTTTAACTGATTAACTTTATCACCTGTTTGTTAAGTTTATTTATTATTATTATTATTATAATTATTATTATTATTATTATTATTATTATTATTATTATTATTATTATTATTATTATTATTATTATTATTATTATTATTATTATTTGGTAGCGTTTTTCTTCCATCTAGTTTTATTTACAGCTTATTTCGAACTTTATTTGCCGTTTTTATTTATCTCATCAAGTTGTTTTTCGGGTTTGTTTTGCTATTTTCTGCACATATACTTATTTGGGTGTTTTCATCATCCAGGTGTTTGTTTATTAACATATTTTCAGTATTATTTCTCGCTTCTATTTCATCCAGATGTTTCAACTATTGTTCAAGGTTCATTTTCTAAGTACTTGGCATGCTCTCATCTATCTTGTTCTTCTTTGTTTGTATTTCATGTCGCCTTTCAAACTTTCATTGATAAACTTTGTCGATGGTTAACTGATTTTGCTTTTTTATTACCATTATTTGACCTCGCTTCTCATTCATCTATGTTTTGCAGCTTTTTTTGAAGTCTATCTGTCATTTCTCTTTGTTTTATCAAGTTGTTTTTCGGTTTTGTTTTACCTTCTGAATATGTATAATTATTTGTTTTCTGCATATATACGCCTCTTCAAATACATACTTGGTGTTCTAAACATCTATGCCGACTGCTAACTAATTTTGTTTATATGTTTACTACTATTTTGTATCCAGTTTTTTCAACTATTGCTCGAAGTTTATTTGCTAAGTACTTGCTGTGTTTTCTTCTTTCATTTGTATTTTTAACGTCTTTCAAACTTTTATTGATTAATTTTATCAACTGTGTGTTAATTTTATTTTATTATTACTATTATTTGGTAGCGCTTTTCTTTCATCTAGCTTTATATACAGCTTTTTATATGCCATTTCTCTTTATTTTATCAAGTTGTGTTTGGGTTTTGTTTTGCTATTTTCTGCACATATGCTTACTTGAGTGTTTTCATCATCCAGATGTTCGTTCATTAACTTTGTCGACTTCGAACTAATTTTGTTTATATTTTTACTACTATTTCTTGTTTTTTTTTTCATCCAGTGTTCCGAACGGTTCGAAGTTTATTTGCTATATACTCGGTGTGCTTTCTTCTATGGTTTGTATTTTCTGACGCCTTTTAAAGTTTTATTGATTAATTTTCTCAACTGTTTGTGACTTTTACTTTACTATTACTATTATTTGATAGCGTTTTTTCTGTCAACTAGTTTATTTACAGCTCTTTTTAGAAGGTAATTTGCTATTTCTCTCAGTTCAATAAATTAATTATTTTCATCTTTTTCGTATTTTAGCTGCAATTCCGCATTGTTAACATTACGCAATAAAATTGTCTCAAGGTGGCATAAGCGTATTTGATATTTTCATCTACCTCCCTCTTCTTTAGTTTGTGTTTTCTATAGCCTTCCAAACTGTCATTTATTGATTTTATCAACTGTTTATTAATATATTTGCATTCTCATAAGGAAACATCAAGGCAATTTTACTTTATAAGGCCATACATCTTTGGTACTTAAAGAAGTCTTATAAATTGCTGTATGACTTACCTCATAAGTTGATGGTGCGTAAGATATATAACCATAGAAAATATCGTGTAAGTATAGATGTTTAATAGGCTTTGTAATATGGAAATAAGACGACTCTTTATTTTTATGGTTGCTCGTTTCAAAGTTAACGTATGTTGCTTCAAGAATATGACTGATATTTATGTTGGAGCTGTCCGTAACTACCTGCGAACACGCTAATTAAATTGTTGGTGGCGTAGAATGAGTACTGGAATGCTTATAGTCAATGGAGCTTACAATATATCAGTTTGAATGGCTTAAATCATATTGGATCTCAATGTTTTTACATACTTGATCAGCTTATCATTTTGTTCCAAGTTTGAAGTGTTACAGATCGACAACGGTGACGCAGGAATCTTAATGTTATTCGTAATTGTTTAGTTCATGTATTAAGTACTGATTGCAATCGAGGAATAAATAATATTATTGTCCCGTTAAAAAACAGTCAAAACTTAAATTTGATCATGAAAATTGTTATAGCAATTAATTGTTATGAATAATGAATTTAGTATAAAAAGTCACGCAATATTCAATGCCGATGACACAGATTTTAGTGCAGTTCCTGTGCATAATTTTATCACGTTCAATGCAATTACCATTATGTGAAAGGTCCTTAACTCAAGTTCCTTCTGCCTTGTACCGATTCTACTATCATGAGAAATCGCTTTTCGAAAGTCCCATTTCAATTCAGGGCGACTGCATTTCTGAAAAAGTCTCTTTGCTGCAAGGTAACTTTATGGAAAAGCCCTTCTGGGCAGTCCTAGATAAGTTCGACGCAAGTACTTTAATGGAATATACCCTTTGGAAGGTCCTCGTATCGTTCAAAGCAACTACTGTTACTGAAACGCCTCTTTGGAAAGTCCTATTGCAGTTAAATGCAACTATTCCTTTATATAAAATCAATCTTGGAAGGCCATCTTGACTATTAGAATGCAACGGTCTTTATAGGAAGAACTCAATTCAATGCAACTATTCTTATGGAAAAACCTCTTCGAAAAGTTCTACTCTTTTTCAATGCAACTCCTTTTATAGAAAAGCCACTATGAAAGGTCCTACTCCTAGCTCAGTGCAACTTCATTTTTGGAAGAGTCCTTTTAGGATCAATCCACCTCTGCACATCCAGAGCTATTACTTTCACAGAAATAGTATAGCTATTTTCATGGGACATTTTCTAAGAGATGTACAGGGTGGCCCGTTTAAGAGGGGCCTATACCTTATCTCGAAAACTACGAGGGTTGGAAAAAAAATTTAAATACAAAAGTTGTTCCTAGTAAAATGATCTTTATTTTTTTTGTATTGTTTTAATCGTCACTTTTTTATATACAGGATGGTCAAAGAAAGTTACACTTTTTTAAATAAAACACCCTATATTTTATTACATTTTTGGATTCTACTTAAAATTCTAAGCATATTTGATGTATGATGTTATACCTCTAGAGTTAGTAGTTTCACAGATATAAACAGTTGAAAATCGGTACTTTGACTAATTTTCACCTTGGTAGCAAGAAGACCATTAGAGATGGAGTAAAATTAATTTCACATTCCTATCTTAACTTTTCAAGAGCTATTTGACGGTACTATTTGGCAGGTGGTACCATGGGTACCAAATCTGGTACCTCTGTAGGTACCATCAGTTAGCACCATCAGATAGTTCTTGGAAAGTTAAGATAGGAATGTGGAATTCATTTTACTCCATCTTTAATGGTCTTCCTGCTACCATGATGAAAAGTAGCCAAAGTACCGATTTTCAACTATTTATAGCTGTGAAACTACTAACTCTAGAGGTATAACATCATACAACAAATATGCTTAGAATTTTAAGTAGAATCCAAAAATGTAATAAAATATAGGGTGTTTCATTTAAAAAAGTGTAACTTTCTTTGACCATCCTGTATATAAAAAAGTGACGATTAAAACAATACAAAAAAAATAAAGATCATTTTATTAGGAATAACTTTTGTATTTAAATTTTTTTTCCAACCCCCGTAGTTTTCGAGATAAGGTATAGGCCCCTCTTAAACGGGCCACCCTGTACAAGAAGAAAAAGAGTTGAATGATGATGATACAAGAACGACATATCATATTACCAAATCCCTAATCTCCATTGGGGGAATTTAAGGGATCGCAAGTCAGTCTAAAGATGGTCTAGAATAAAGTCCATTACCCTTATCTCTCCACAGCTATCATTGATAAAATTCCCTCTGGGCGTGTTAACCTGTACGCCTTTACTGGAAGTCCTTTAAAATGTCTCTTGTTATCCAAATTAAAATGCATAGCAGCAGTGCAGAGCAGAGCAGTGTAGTTTACATCGGCATAAAACTGAGATCAAAAGAATTTTTGCTTCAACTATTTCCAAGAGGGTTAATCTAGTCATTATATGTTTTAATACCTGAAACCTTCAGTTACCACTGGATATTCTAACCTAAACCCAATCTCAATGACCCTTCTACTTGAAGCCACTTTGGAACCATATCCCTTATCTTATAAACTTTGGACTTAAAGAAGTGGGAAAAGGCATCTTCAAACATATGAAGAGAAAAGCGCGCAATATGAACGCTGATAATATTATCCATATTATAAATACAAAAATGTCAAATTATTTCTGAAGATGTAGTTGAACAGAATCTTCACCTGAAGAGTAACAGGAAGTTAGATTTTTTTTTATGGCAGTGGCACACACACTAAAGGGAGATCCTATGGCGCTCGACGAGCGGTGTGTGTGCGAAGATGTTGATTGACACGGTTCTTGAATATTTGTAGGTTGTAATTAGTGGGAAACAGATGTCCTGGAAGTGAGTTCCACAGTGATGTAGTGCGCCAGACAAAGGAGTTCTGGTAAAGCGATGTTCTAGGTGTTTCTAGTTGTACGACGAACTGGTGCGCTCCTGCCGTCTGTCGGGACTGTCTGACAGGAGTTGCCAGGGGCGGGTTTATGCGGGCCAAATCCTGGGAACATCTGCCCTGAAAGTATCTGTAAAACAGAGACATCTCGGCCACATGTCTGCGATGTTCCAGACTATCCAGATTCCGGGTCAACTCCGGATCGCCGACGAGACGCACAGCCCTCTTCTGAATGGAATCCAGCAGCTTTAGGGTATGCTTTGGTGCGGCACCCCAGATATGTGAGCAATATTCTAAGCACGGTCTTATTTGCGCTTTGTACAGCAAGAGCAACTGCTGCGGTGTATAGAGTTTTTTGTTGCGAAATAGCGCACTAAGCTTCTGGGAGGCCGATTTTGCGATGTTGGCAACATGGCCATGCCATGACATATTGCTGTTGACCGAGACACCCAGCAGCCCGATTGACGAAGATGAAGGAATGGTCGATCCTGCCATAATGATGTCAGGGCCCGCTGTATTGGCCCTCTTAGTAAGCGTTGCTGCTTGGGTCTTTGCTGCATTGAACTGGACCAAATTTCGGTCGCCCCAAGTTTGAACTTTCTCCAGGTCTTGATTAATTGCTGTAATCTGACGACTGTCGACTGTCTGCGGTGATGAGTCTCAGTCGCTGGTAAGGGTTTTTCTGATCTAAAGTAGGAGACAAGGGTACTGTCATCTGCAAAACTGAAAACAGGATTATTCGTTTCGATCAGCAGGTCATTAATATAGATGAGGAACAGAGTTGGTGAAAGTATTGCGCCCTGAGGCACGCTCGCGTTGATGGTGAATGTGTCCGAGATGTGTCCATCGACTGCAACGTCTAGGGATCGGTTCTTAAGGAAACTGGCCAGCCAGCTGCAGAGAGAGGCGGGCAGTCCCAAGGACGGCAGTTTGTTGAGCAGTCCGTCATGCCAAACTCTGTCGAATGCCTTTGAAATATCCAACGTAATCGCTCGAGACTCTCCGTAGTTTTCAATTGCCCTACTCCATATATGAGTGACATAGGCCAATATATCTCCTGTCGATCGCTCTTTGCGAAAGCCGTATTGATTATCGCTGATTATTCTGTTGCTCTCGAGGTACTTGAGTAGTTGCTGGTTGACTACACGTTCCATGACTTTGGAGATTATTGGAAGCAAGGTAATTGGGCGATAGTTTGAGGGCGTGGTTTTCTTGCCTTTTTTGGAACAGGTTGCACTCGAGCGACTTTCCAAGAGGATGGGTAAATCCCTTTTCTGTAAGAAAGAGAAAGAAGCCTGGAAAAAACGGGTGTTAGTTCGTTGGCGCAGTTCTTTAGCACGATGGCAGGTATTCCGTTCGGTCCTGATGCCTTTTGCGTATCTAGTTCTTTAAGGATTTTGCGAATATCACGATGAGAAAACTTGACTTCTGCCATGGTGGTATTGATGTTCGGTATAGTGGGGAGAGTCTTGCCTTGGGGCACGTCTAAGGTAGAGTGCGATGAAAACATTTTGGCGAGCATGTTTGCTTTTTCCTTGGCTGTAGATGCTAAAGAAACCCGTTGAATAGGATTCCATTCCATTTTTAAAAATACAACTTCTTTGGGGTATATTCATTGAATTAAATTCTCATTAAACAAGGTGCCCACTACACAATTAATATGAAATTTCCTGACCTTCCACGCCTCACTAAACAAAGTTTATATGAGCAAAAACAACTCTAGAATGGTCAAATGAAAAAGCTGAATTGTACTGAAGTTCAGTTAATTATTAATGGAATATTATGGTTAAGATATTAAAGCTCAAACAGACATTTTTTAAACCTTAATGGCGTGCGGTAACATGGGGAGAAAAAATTGACAAAAAAATATCCTGAAAATGAATTAAGAAGCGATATGTCCCTCTTTTTGAATCGCAGTGGAGTGTATATTGCTGTCCTTATTTCAAAGATTTTTTCCTGGAATTTGCTTTAATGCAAGAGATAGAAAAGGACCATACCAGACACTTTGGAATTCCTTGATATTTTGATAACTTCCAGTTTTATTTTTTGTGGTCAAATTTCCGCTGAATTTCCAATTATTGTGTCTAGGGGATAGCAGCTACGCCAATGGATGAAAGCACCATTTTGTGAATGAGTGCAATTTATTGTACTGCCTCCAAAGTAATTAATTCCGAATAAATACCAGACGAAGACGGATAATGCCATAAAATAATGTAAATACCGTGAATCATTGACCGTAAAATTTGCGTCGTATCATAAACTAATAATCCAATAAACTAAAAAGATTCAAGCGAGGATAAGACACAATTAAAAGATAAAATGCGATTTCAACAAGTCTCTCTACCTGCCGATTGGGCCGGGAAACGCTCTTTTACCCATGAACGAACCCGAAATTCATATCCAATATTCGAAAAGATAATCCCTGCTCTCGGCCCTTTTAGGAACGTATTAAAAGGGGCCCGCGCCTGACGCTCCACAAAGCGAATGTGCAATGCGACGTGAAATTGGAACCGGCAAGAATAACCCATCTAATCGCTTTCTGAAGATCCTCTCGAGCATGTCACAAAAGCTTTTCCAAGTTGCGTTTAAGCTGACACAGTGATGAAATAACGTTTTTCTTCTGCCTAAATCTCTTAAACGACTTATCGAACTTTAAATTTGGCTGCTTTGAGGTATTTGCACCAGTTGGGCCGCTTAAGAGCGAACACAAAAGTTTTGCCTTACTCTTAAACTAGTCATGCAAATATAATTTATTATCGATCCTAAAAGTTTAGTTCATTTAAGATTCCTTTAACATCAATAAATCTTCTGATTTTTTTCTAATATTATCGATCAATTGTGATTGTAAGCAACTGATATAGAGCCAAATCTCTCAGGTTTAAGTTTATTGGGCGCTCGTTAGGTTTGACGTTAACGTGCTGTCATATTTCCTTCAATAAACAGAATGATATAAATATAAAAAAAAAATTAAAAACGCCTAAAGTGAAAACAAATAATAATAAGTTAATATATGCTCCCAAATATAGAACTAGATAAGTTGTGTATAATGGAAGTTATATAGATAAAAGAATGATCGTTAAGCACGTTTGGCGATATCGGAAGTAACAATATAATATACCAAATGATTACGAAAGATCAAAACCCAATTTCAACAAATTAATAATAAACGCAATATACATAAGGTATCTATCGTCTCATCATACTAGTATTAAAAGTCATCAGGATAATATTTATTACTACCAAACCTTGTGCGCGTCTACCATGGTATACGTGTCACCGCTGTAAATAAATGAACCTTACCGATTCAGTGTATGAAATACCGTTATGTAATATTATTATAATCAGTCGGAACGACAATATTGTCATTTACCACAATATAACTACTTAAATTATTAGAATAAAGAAACATAACATAAGAAAAAACTATGAGCATTAATTGAACCATACTAGTAAATAGTATCCCTACCAGAGGTATACTTATTTAAATTAGCACTGGTAAGCTATGTTTACACCTAACCAGTTTTAAAATATCTATATCAATACAACGCAAAAAGAAATAAAACACGCAATCTAATACAACGCTGAAAATATTAATAACACGCCAATAACATTATGTAGAAGATCGCAAGCATTCTGTGCACATAGAAGCGCATCAATCTGATTTAAACTTAACCTACACACTTATCTTATCTGGTCTCTGCCAATATCATCCTCCACGTAGGCTGCTGCTAGACTCCTTGTGACCCATAAACTCTCAGTGGCATTTGAGGTAGTGCTCCTACCTCTGTGGCTGCAGTCGGGGCAAAAAAAAAACATAATCAACCTGATTGACGGATAGCTTTTTTTTGGAGGGGGTAAGGCCATGCATCTTTGCAGGGGGTTATGTCGGATTCAGCTCCTCTAGGAGACCACCTACCGACTAAAACACTTCCCCCGGGTTCTCCTACATCCTATACTGGAATCCGCTATTGCATTACTTCGGCATAGGTGTTGTCTAGGTTTCCCTGGTTAAATGCTCTCTATCTTGTTTCTCGTTCTTTCACTTCTATGATGTTCCTAATGGTTTTATAGGCTTTTTATCAAGCTTCCCTTGACGTCAGTAAGTTTGCCATCATATTTGCTGCTTTAAAGTGGGTTTGTGATGTTGCAAGAAATTCTAGTATTTCAGCCTCCCACCTAGGGCAGAAGAAGAGTGTGTGCTCAGCATCATCTAGTTTTGCACAATATGGACAACCGCTTGATTTTAGCTCCATTTCATTCGAACGGGTATTTTCGAAAGCATCCGTGGCCTGAGAGCGCTTGGCTAATGTAATAGTCTACCTCCCCGTATGGTCTCGCTATCCATGCCTCTAGATTTGGAATAAGAGTAAATGTCCATCTTCCATATGTACCAGTTTCCCACTCTGCCTGCCATCTGGTTAAAAGAGAGATCCTCGCGTCTTTTTGCGGTACTCCGTCGTATGTCTTTTTGCGCTCCAATACCATGAGTCTAATAGGAGGTATTCCAGCAATGACTCCTGCCGCCGCCAAAGAAATAGTTCGATATCCACTGCACACTTTGATGCACAAAACTCTCTGAATTTAATTCATCCTGGAAATAAGTTTTTTGTTCTCCGTGATTCGGTGCCAAATTGGAGCAGCATATAAAATCTGCGAATGAACCACACTCGCCAACAATCTCCTCCTTGATGCTCTGGGACCACCGATATTAGGCATGAGACTCATCAAGGCTGTCGTTGTCTTCCCCGCTTTTTAGACGATCTGGTTGACATGTTCTGCAAAAGTGAGCTTGGTATCCAACCATACACCTAGGTATTTTATGGCCTTACTCAATCCAACCCTTGTTCCTCGCAAGTTGAACGCTATTGGCTGTATTTTCCTTTTGGCTGTTGAAAGGTTTGCTTCAGTTTTCTCAGGGGCGAGTTGTAGCTGCTTATCATTGAGCTAGTTCGCCACCCTGAGCAAAGCTGTGTCTGAGGCATCCATCAGTGCCCTCTCTGTCTTAGCTACCACTACCATGGCAACATCTTCCGCAAATCCGGCCAATTTAATTCCCAGGGGTAGCTCGATCTCAAGGAGATTATCGTACATTACGTTCCACAAGGTTGGTCCCAGCACCGATCCCTGAGAGACGCCACTGCTGATTTTCCCTCAGCCTCAAGAATAACTTTCCTTTCAGAAAGATACGACCTAATTATGCTCACAAGTCCCTCATCGATTCATCTGCGTCTCAAGACATTCAGGATAATTTGCCACGATGCGCCTTCTATGGGCGGGGGAAAACGCTGCCGCCCCTTCAGCCATTCTCATGATTTCGGTTATAGCGTTGACGGTCTGACGGTTCTTTCTGAAACCGACTGCATGTTTGATAGACCACCCGTACGCTCCAACTCGCTGTTCAGTCTGGCTAGTAGCAGTTGTTCATAGAGTTTACCCTCGACGTCCAGAAGACAAATGGGTCTATAGGAGTTGGCTCTGTCTAAAGGTTTGTCTCCTTTTAATAGTAAGAGCAAGGTAGCGCGCTTCCAGTCCTGTGGAAAACAACCCCTCATTGCGAGTTCGTTGTAAGTGGCCAGCACATACTTCAGCTTACCCAACGCTACTTCTTTTAGTACTTCCGAAGGAATTCCTTCAGGTCCAAGTGCCTTTTTATTTTTCAGCTTCGAGCATGCCGTTTTAAGTTCTTCTATGCTAAATTCAGTGAATCTCCCATTTGCATCATAGTTGAATATCACAGGATCGTGTTCAGGGAAGAGATGCGTTGCAACATTTTCCACCATTTCCATTGACATTTATTTTGGATTCTCGGCGGAAAGCCCAGGATACTTTTCATTACGATCCTGTAGCCATCCCCCCAAATATCAGAGTCAACATCATCACAGACCGTTTTCCAACAGGATTTTTTTGTAGCTTTGATTTTGTTTCTTAGAGTTTTTTTTGCGACCTTGTACATGTGCCATAGTTGTTGGTTTTGTGGCCCTTGACTTCTTCTCGCTTCCATAGTGTACTGTCTTCTTTTTCTTACGCAATCCTTTCGGAGTTCAGCGATTTCTTCCGTCCACCAATACGCTGGAGTAAACCCTTGGGTTTATTTATGGATAATTTGACTAATCGCAAGACCCCGTGAATAAATAATAATAACTATTTCATTGAAATACAAAAAGCCCAAAAGCTTAATATCTAATTAATTTGACATCATGCCGATGAATTAAGCTAATAAATCGAGACCGAAATGAAAGATAACGATTAATTGAATCAAGCGCGAAGCTCCGCGAGTAAATACAAATGATTAAGCCATCCGAATACATAACCTATAAGCCTTAATTAATCTCTAATCAAATTGACGTCACGCCGATTAATTAAGCTAATTAAATCGAGTCCGATATGAATGAAAAGCGAAATAATACAAAAAAACTGCAATTAATAAAGACACGTGAAGCGCAAAAGGTCTTCAATTAATAAAAAAAACTTACCTCTTAAAATGAGGATCAAAAGTCGTAACACGAGACGTTAATCACACAATGGCTTCCAATCACCAGACAAAGCAAATTCCGAAATCCTCGCCAGGCGAGTTATTTCCGTATCTACAGCACTAAAACTAACAAAAATAAATCGAAATGGCCGATACAGAAATAACTACGTTGTTTGTCGACAAAATCCACCTTAGATGCCTGGGCTTAAAACAGATTTTAAGAGAATCGACTGAACAACCGGAAATCTTCACTGGAAAAAAGTCTAGTACCAGGTCGAGAACGAAGGAGTCGTCTCTCGCCTGAAAAATCAAAACAACGCGCAGGATTCTCACACCGCGCAACCAACAAAACATGAAACGACAGATATTATGACGAAGGCGCCAGATAGATATGAGTTCAAATTAAATCTCGGATTCAAATGTCGAACTGAAGCGTAACCCAAAATAGTACCAAGGGCGTACTAGAAATTCACTTCTAGTTAACGACCAAAACGGAATGTCACAAGACTTTTACTAATATTTGACATTCCATATAGAGGTCAAATAGAGTCATTTCACCTTTAATCCTACATCTATTATGCTAATCCGTCAAGCTAAATATAATACTTTTTACTTGTTTAGATACCTGCATGGTTGTCGTATGACCCTAGCCTTTTATCGAGCTGTTTCAGGGAAAATTGAGAGTTCTGTAGTCGTATACGTAACCTGATTTTCTCGGGCTGTTTGATGGGATCGATCGGGCTTTATGAACATTTGGCACATGATGATCAATCAATAAATCGTACTGTATTCTGGCCATTGTTCGAGCGAAACCTTCAGTTATAGGCATTTATAGCAGTGCATTCCAAAACATTTAATAATTCTCTTACCTTTCCGAATAATCACCTTCTCGATTATAATATACATTAAAACAGTCTCATGGATATCAGAAATATTGGTTTCAGAGTTTGTCAGTTGTTTTCCTGGATTTGTTTCAATATTTAATAGGAAAAGTTAAAAATTCAGTCAATTTTTATTTCTGATATAATAACCTTCAGACCTCAGATAAGACAGCCACAGCTGACTTGACAATAATTGTTGGTTGCCTATTGAGGGGTACTCTTGGAATGTTGCCAGGTGTACATGTTTCTCTAGCGATCCTCGTGCTATTTTGATGTGTTTGCGGACCAAACCAACAAGAAATAACATAATTTATTGATAGGGTACCATCAGTTTGATGTTAAATGACTGTCTTTCACTTCGCTTGATGTACGCAGGCAAGATGATTTAGTGGTTGCGTTGTGTTCCCTAAATTTGGCAATACCGCCCGGGTTGCATCGCAGCTGGTTCCAACAGAGACGCAGGCTCTTGGCTAAAGGTGAGTTTAGGCCTGAATTATTACGCCGCGGATTTATGCGTTTAGCGTTTTTGATGTCAGGAGTTCAAAATGGCCGCAGGCGGGATTGAAGTGATTTCTGTTTGTTTGGTCATTGCGGATAATGGTTTTATCGTCGGTTTTCTTTGTCCTGTCAGCAATACATAATATCATACAGCCTTAGGTATGCTTTATTGCATATTGAAGATTTTATTATATTTGGTAGCAACAATCTTGTTGTATTTTACGTGTTGTCGTAGGACAATGTACATCAATTTTTTTTCTAGCCCTTTAACATTGAACTTGGCGTTCGAGGTGGACGATCTTGACTTCATCTTGTTCTCTTTCTTGGTAAACCCTCCAAAGAGGAGGTAGTGCGTAAGCCTGATTAAAAGTTTAAGAATCTCTAATTCGCCCTTGTGGGGAAGTCAAGATTTCTTTTGGTAACTGGCCACGTGCGGGGGATTCCGGAACAAAATACGCCCTTTCCTTCCTCAATGGGTATCTGTAGGAGAGAGCTTTGCTCTCATTCGTCATCACCACCAAAAACCTTACGTAGCTAGGGTTTTTATCTTTTAGATTAAGTAGCTAACCAAGTAGCTACCAGTCAGTACGGTTGATTTTGTTTTTGTACCGACTGCAGCCACAGAGATAGGGGCATTACCTCAATTGCCACTGAGAGTTTTATGGGTCCCAAGGCGCCAAGGGTTATGAACAAAATAGTAAGGTTTAGTGAGATTTACGGACTCTCCCTCAATATAAAAAAAAACCAAGTATATGAAAATATGTAAGAACAACAACACAAATGAAATCTTAATGGCTGGAGGCCAACATATTGAAAAAGAAAAAAGATACAATTACTTAGGAACGCTTATTACTGAAAACAATGACTATAACCAGAATTGAAAAGGTTCGTACCAACTTTATAAAAATGGAAAAAGTACTATGTAGCAGAGATTTGACGTTAGGCCTGAGACTGCGATTGGCAAAATGTTATGTACTCAGTGTGCTCTACTATTGTGCAGAATCATGGACGCTAAATGCAGATGCAATGAGACGGCTTAACTCTTTCGAAATGTGTATATATATAGAAAAATCTTAACAATTTCGTGGGTAGATCGAATTAACTAACATCGAAGTGCTAAGAAGAATCGGTAAACAAAAAGAAGTTGAACGTATAATTAAGGAGACACAACTGCAGTATTTGGGACATATAATGCGCGGCGAAATTTACAGCCTCTTACGACTAATAATGCAAGGGAAAATAGAAGGCAAAAGAAGCATAGGAAGAAGACGACGAAATTCATGGCTAAAAATCTGAGAGAATAGTTTGGTTGCAGCTCCAAACAACTTTTTAGAGCAACTGCCTCAAAAGTTGCGATAGCGGTGATGATTGCCAACCTCCGCCGCGGAGATGGCACTTGAAGAAGAGGAAGGCGCCTAGAAGCCTGCGTTCAGAAGGCCGGAGGAGATGGATAAGACCAGAAAAGGTAAGTGTGTAGGTTAACATAATGTTATTAGCACGTTATTAGTATCTTCCTTTAGCGTTGTATTAGATTGCGTGTTTTACTTCTTCCGCGTTGTATTGATATAAATATTTCGAAACTGTTTAGGTGTAAGCATAACTTCCCGAGGCTAATTTAAATGAGGATACTATTTACTAGTGTGGTTCAATTAATGCTCATAGTTTTTTATGTTATATTTGCTTATACGTACATTTGATATATATTGTGGTAAATGAGAAACAATGTCGTTCTGACTGATAAATTGTCTGATTATAATAATTTTACGTTTGGTAATTCATAACTGATTCGTTAAGCTTTACTCATGTACAACTGCGATACGTATACCATGGTAGACGCTCACGAGGTTTAGCAGCAATAAATATTATCCTGATGACTTTTTATTACTAGTATGATGAGACGAAAATGATTTTGATCTTTTGTAATCATTTGGTATATTATATTGTTACTTCCGATATAACCAAACGTGCCTAACAATTGTTCTATTATTCTTTTATCTATTTCACTTCCATTATAATTCAATTTAATTAACAGGTATTTATTTACCTCCATGAGCGTAGGGAGGAAGGGGCAGTTGCCCCAGCCTAAGCACTAGAAGATATCTATTTTATTAACCTAACAAACATTTAAAAATTTCACAACAGAGCTTTAGGTTGTAATGGTCCTTATATAACAGCGTAAGTTATCTAATTAGAATATTTTCAATTATTACAACATGTACTCGACAAACGCCCTGCATAAAATACAGGACCTGTACATAGCATAATTTAAATTGCAAATATATATTATGTATGTAAGCAAAGTAATTCGCCACTACATCAGTACGAATATATCCTACTGTTTGTTTTCATTTGCAAGGAAAACACGTTCCTGGAATTGTTAATCAATGTTAGGCTACCCACCCTACGTGTACTCCAACATGTAATTTGGGTACAAAAGCAAACTGGACATAATTGGCCGGCAATATAAACATGGTATCATAATTAGCTGCCTGTACAAAATAAGGGCTACTTTCCTCCACAACTAATTTTTTGTTTTTTTCACTACAATTTTTGGAAACATTTCTACTCTTAGAAAGAACACGAATTCCCATGATTTGTTAGGCATTAGCGGGGTGACATTTGCCCTATCCTGTTTTTGAAACTTCGTTTCTTTGAGGAGTTGCACCCCTTTGGAGGAATAATAATAATAATATAATCGGCGTGATTCATTTGGGCAATAGTCAATGCTTTTAGGGAAAACTTCCAAACTTCTTAATTTCGAATTTTTCTTCAAACGAGGTAGTTCTAGATTCTAACTTTCAAAACACGAAAAACTAATTACTTAATTCGATACGCGGCTCGCCCTTCAGACGACAGAAACTGCAAAAAGGTTGCAGAAATTTGAAGCCTCCATGCAAGTGCAACAATCACAGCTTTATTCGGTCATCGAGCATCGCCTCGTTTCGCTTGACATCGTTTGCCGATTGTTTTTCAATCGAGACCCCTGCAACACCATTCAGATTATAGATTCTCGCTAAGGCAGTTAAAATGATTTTACCCTACGTAAATGCACGTTGTATTCATGCTTTATTATGAAGAGACTTTGAATGGTTTGTTTCTGTTATGAGTTGTTTCAAGATAAGGCATTGGAATATCTTAATTATGGCACATAGTATATTATTACTTCTTCAATTAATTACGGGTGAAATCCAGCAATTTACATCTACATCCCCTTGTAGTGATCTGACCGGCTGTTTTGACAATATCCTTTTATTTCATTGTCATCCGGAAAAGGAGAAGGGAGTTACACATGTACTTGCCGCAAACAAAAATAAATATTTAGCAATAAGTGGGTTTCAGAAGCTTTAAATCCAATTTGGTTTCCAAAGCATGCTTGTTGATAACATTGATTTCGCTTAAGATTTTTTATTTACATAATTCTTTAATTTTAGGAAATGTATACCTTGTATGGGTGTAGTGGATCCTAGTTGCAATGCATTTTATATCAATTCCTTGGGTTAATTGAACTTCCGAGATGGTCTGTCCTTGTTTTCTCTAGTTTATTTGGCTTTTAAGAAACTTTCTTTTCATTATTTGGTAATGCAAATTTGTCTCCATTTAATTGGCTTGATTGTTTAAAACGCGTAAGATTTTTACTCGAATAATCCAACGATCCTTAAATTTTAGATAATCCTTATATGGGTGTAGTGGATCCTAATTCCAATGCATTTTATGTCAATTTCTTGGGGTAACATTATTCCATTCGCCAAATTCTAAGATTTCTTTGGCTTCTTAGAGTTAATTAGAGCATTTTTAGAGCGCAAATTAAAATGAAAACAAACTCGCAATATGCCATTTTGGGACAACCTTACCTTGTTATATAGTTGCTTGCTAATGTAGGGTGGAAGTTAATTGTAGTCATATACCATCATGCAAAGCTTATTATTTTAGGGTTCTTAATTGGTTTTTTATAATAGCTAACATGCTTGTCGATAACATTGAACGCGCTTAGGAATTGTACCTGAATGGTCCCCCGCTTCTTTAATTTTGGAAAATACATACCTTGTATGGGTGTAGTGATTCTTAATTCCAATGTCCTTGCGGTAACAAGACTTTATGGGCCAAATTCTTAGGCACTCTACTTTTGTTTTCTTTGGCTTATTTTAGTTTTTAGGACACTTTCTTTTCATTATTTGCAAATTTTTCTCTATTTAATTGTCTCGATTATTTTTAACTTTGCTAGAAAAAAACGGGGCTTTTTTAAAGTGCAAACAAATATAACGAAAATTCACAATATGTCATTTTAGGACAATTCATCTTACTTTGTTTTATAGTTATTACTGTAGGGTGGAAGTTCATTGTGGTCATATACCATCATACAAAACTTATTATTTCGATTCTAAATTGATTTTTTATAATACCTAACATGCTTGTCGATAACATTGAACTCGCTTAAGAATTTTACTTGAATGATCCTCAAATTCTTCAATTTTAAGTAATGTATACCTTGTATGGATGTAGTGAAGATGTAGTGGATCTTAATTCCTCTATGACAATTCCCTGGGAACTTCATTTTCAATTTCTTTGGCTTATTTTGCCATTTAAGGAACTTTACTCTCATTATTTCATTATTTTCTGTATTTAATTCTCTTGGGTTTTAATTTTCCTAGAAGAAACGTGGTTGATTAGAGCCTTTTTAAAGTGCAAATTAAAATGAAAACAAACTCGCGAGAGGTTATTCTGGGACAACTGAGCTTGCCCTGTTTTGTAGTTGTTACTGCATGCTGGAAGTTAATTGTGGCCATATACCATCATGCAATGCTGATTATTTCGGTTCTAAACTGATTTTTTATGATAACTAGCATGCTTATCGATAACATTGAACTCACTGGAAATTTTTATTTGAATGGTCCCAAGATTCTTTAATTTTAGTATCAGTGTAGTGGATCCTTATGCCAATGCCTTTTGCATCGATGCCCTGGTGTAACTGGATTTTATAGGCCAAATTCCTAGACGTTCCGTTCTTGTTTTCTTTGGCTTATTTTGCCTTTCAGGGAACTTTCCTTCCGTTATTTGGGAATTCAAATTTTCCCTTATTTAATTGGCTCGAATTTTATCTTTCATGGAAGAAACGCGGTTGATGGAACTTTATTAAGGTGCAAATAAAATCAAAACAAACTGGCGAGATGTTATTCTGGCGCAATTGACCTTACCTTGATTTGTAGTTGTTACTGCATGGTGGAAGTTAATTGTGGTCATATACCATCATGCAATGCTGATTATTTCGGTTCTAAATTAATTTTTTTATTATAATTAACACGTTTGTCAATAACATTTGAGTCGTTTGAAATGTTTACTTGAATGGTCCCAAGGTTCTTTAATTTTAAGAAATGTATACCTTGTATAAGTGTAGTGGATACTAATTCCAATGCATTTTACATCGATACCCTGGTGTAACTGAATTTTATAGGCCAAATTGCTAGACGGTCCGTTCTGGTTTTCTTTGGCTTATTTTGCCTTTTAGGAAACTTTCCTTTCCTTATTTGGTAATGCAAACTTTCCTCTATTTAATTGGCTGGAATCTTACCTTTCATGGAAGAAGTGCAAATAAAATCAAAACAAACTGGCGAGATGTTATTCTGGTCCAATCGACCTTACCTTGTCTTGTAGTTATTACTGCATGGTGGAAGTTAATTGTAGTCATATACCACCATGCAATGCTGATTATTTCTGTTCTAAACTGATTATTTATGATAATTAACATGCTTATTGATAACATTGAACTCGCTGGAAAATTTTACTTGAATTGTCTCAAGATTCTTTAATATTAAGGAATGCATATCTTGTATAAGTGTAGTGGATCCTAATTCCAATGCATTTTACATCGATGCCCTGGTGTAACTGGATTTTATAGGCCAAATTCCTAGATGGTCCGTTCTTGTTTTCTTTGACTTATTTTGCCTTTTAGGGAACTTTCCTTTTGTTCTTTGGTAATGCAAACTTTCCTCTATTTAATTGGCTGAAATTTTACCTTTTATGGAAGAAACCCGGTTGATTAGAGGTTTTTTAAAGTTCAAATTAAAATCAAAACAAACTGGCGAGATGTTATTCTGGCGCAATCGACCTTACTTTGTTTTGTAGTCTTTACTGCATGGTGGAAGTTAATTGTGATCATTTACCATCATGCAATGCTGATTATTTCGTTTTTTTGTGGATAACATTGAAGTCGCTTGAAATTTTTACTTGAATAGTCCCAAGATTCTTTAATTTTATGAAATGCATACCTTGTATGACTTGTATGAGTGTAGTGGATCCTAATTCTAATGCATTTTACACGGATGCCCTGGTGTACCTGGATTTTATTGGTCAAATTCCTCGACGGTCTGTCCTTGTTGTATTTGGTTTCTTTTGTCCTCGTTCTTTCGTTGTTTGGTAATGCAAACTTATCTATTTAATTAGCTTGAGTTTTTAACTTTCCTAGAAGAAACGAAGGTTGATTAGAGCTTTTTTAAAGTGCAATTTAAAATGAAAAACGGGCGAGATGTTATTCTGACGCAGTCGACCTTACCTTGTTTTGTAGTTGTCACTGAATGGTGGAAGTTAATTGTTGCCATATACCATCAAGCAATGCTGATTATTACGGCTCTATTATTGATTTCTCATATTTGCCGCGAAATTTTTTGTTGGACTTCACTTCACACTTCAGATTCATGTTTTTCGGCTCTAAATTAGTTTTCTATAATAACCAACTATTTAATCCGATATGCGAGGTGCTCTGTATGACCTCATCTGGTGACTTTGAATAGTTTGTTTCTGGTATGAGAGGTTTTGCAAATAATTATATTTTCGTATGGAGCTCGTGACCTTGCCTGTAGCCGCAACTGACCAATGATTCTGATCAGCTCAATATCTTGCCCATCATGTCGCGTTGCAATTTTTGTGACCAAGCAGTTTTCGGAAAATCACCACAAATTTAAATGAATTAAACTGCTGACAAAATAAGTGGAAGAAACTTAGTTTTTTTAGGTCAATTTGAAGTGCGTCTTTTTTCAGATTTTATTCGTGTCGAGAACTTGGATAAAAGATTTTAATTTTTTTTCGATAACATATTTGATTGCTAATTTGATCTACTGTTCTGCTATTTAAATTAAATTAATTTTCTTTCACCATTCTGCCAGGAATAAGTTAAAAATTTCAAAATAAGGCACACATAAGAATGGTATTGGCATATATTAATTACAGTTCAAAGTATATTAATTGATACATCTCCAATTAATTCCGGGTAAAATCCGGCAATTTACTTCTACATCTCCTTGTAGTGATCTGACCGATTGTTTTAACAATATGCTTTTACCTCATTGTTCTCCGGAAAGGAAGAAGGAAGTCGCACAAGTGCTTGCCATAATCAAAAGTAAATATTTAGTATTAAGTCGATTTCATAAGCTTGAACTCCAATGCTTGTCGATAACATTGAACTCGCTTGAAATGTTTACTTGAATGGCTCATATCTTGTTTGGGTGTGATTTTATGAAAACTTTTCTCTGTTGAAAATAGCAAACCCGCGAGTTTGAGTACAGTTGTTACTGTAGGGTGGAAGTTAATTGTGGCCATATACCATCATCATACAGTGTCGATTATCTCAATTTTATAATATCGCAATCAATTTTATTAATGACTTTTTTTCTACCGAGTGTTGAAGAATTATTTAATAAATTTAACTTTCCATGAATATTTATTTTATCCAGCAGTTTAATGTCCTCCAATCCCGAATTCGTTTTAAAAAAATAATAAGCCATTAGCTTCAAGAGTATAATAATTCGCCGATAAGTGTCAACCTTTTCGATGTATTATCATTCCGATCGCTCCCTACCAAAGTCCTATTTTCAACATCCATCAGAGTTAGCTTCAGTCGCTCTCCCGCGGGACCACTGGAATGGATAAACGGCAAAAGCTGGCCAGAATTTATTGCCTGGAGAAATCTTGGCAATTAAATCAGTAAATATCCTCTTCCGACTGCCAAGGGATACGGCCCCCGAGTAGGACAGGTTGGACTGAAGGTTACGGGAAGCGATACTAGAGCCGTTCTGCCAGCTGACTTCCTGTCCTGTCCTTTAAAAAAATGCTGAATTGAAATTTACAGATTTATTTTTGAGACAAAGGGGAGAGGGAATATAGGGCGTTCGAAAATTAATCAACACATATAAAACTCAATCCGGACAACCTTGTTTAAAACTGTCTCGTGCTCCAAAAATTCCATTTATTCAATGAGGGGTACTAAAACCTGCTTATGTTCCCTAAGGTTGAGCTGCCCCAACCTCAAAACCTGCTACCAGTGAGATCAATACTTCAGTATCTTATATTTCCTCCGATCCTTCTTCTCGCTCGATACATTCAAATACATTTATAATATGCCTTATCTGCTTAAATTCAGTTTTTGCTATGTCATTGGGATTCATCTGCATTAGGTCCAGATTTTTTGGAACTATGCAAATTGAAGGGCATCCTAGGGAATTACAGAGACCTCGTTTGCTACCACTTAATTAAGTCATATTGGTAGCATATTTTCCAACAATAAAATTACGAACTGTTTTACAATTAAAAATAAGGGCTTAGTTTGGGTTAGTCATCATCACTTTCTTCCATATATCCATTTCATTGTGGTCTTCCTGCACCAGTGATAATGAATATTATAGTTCAGATTTATCTTCAGCTGCGGAGTGTTTCTTTGGACAAACTGCAAATACAATTTCAGAGACTCCTCAGGTTGGGTGTTAGTTCATCGGTTGTCTCCTCAATCACATATAGCTTCCTTATGGAGAGTTAAATACTTGCTGTTTTAACTTGATTCATCCCATGTTGTATTAGTTTAAGTCCTATCCTGAGATGTCCTCATCCACTTTCTTCCATCTCTTCATTTAATTTGTGGTCTTTCTGCACCTTGTTTCGTTTCCAGTCACCTCCATTGTGCAACTCGTATATGCCCATCTATTTAGCTCTTCCTTGCTATGAATCCACTGTCCAGCCCACCTTCATTTAAGCTTCTCAACATGAGCTGATATTCTTTGTTATTTGGGATTACTTTTTTTCTCTCAATTTGTCTCCCAGCATGTCTCCCTCCATTAAGCTTGGCTTAGGCGTTTGTCACCAGTGGGACTCTAGTTAGTGAGGATTTTAACTATTAAGTGAGTTTTTACAACTGGAAAAGATTCAAATATTAATGATTAATGGATATTGATATTGTCCCTCTTGGGAGTAAAACATTTTGGGAGTGTACACCTATTTGCACTTCTTGGCAAGAAAATCCGACTCGGTGGACCTCAAGCATTTGAAAATAATATTAAAAGCAGCACGTGCCTGTCGAAAGAAACGATCGCCGGCAGTTATTTTCCGGCTAAATTGTTGCCAACTATGTTCCTTTGAAGTCACCACAACAAAACAGGCATCAGCAACAATCGCATACCTGTGTAAGACAAGTTCGGTTCAATCTTCAAGTTCAAAGCGCCCGAAATGAGCTTAAAATATTTCAAGTATAATTTAATTTAATTCAAATCTCCCAGGGATTTTCCGACTTAGTCACAAAGGAAATGCCTGTCGGATTCGTTCCGACTTGTTTTGGTTTTGTATGGAAAATCGCTTTTCTATTAGCGAGCGGAAGGGGCGACTAGAAGCGTTGGAAACGCTCTTTTATTAAACGGAGTGTTAACTTTTGCAGCTTCGCAATTTGAACTATTTACTAACTAGATGAGAAGCGTAGAGTAATTTATCTTGTTGGTATGCAGCATAGTTGATAAGTAAATTGAAGATAAACATATTACGCTGGCAGCTGTTTCAAAGGAGATAGAATTTACCTTATGCCGAGCTAGCAGCGGAGGCTTTGGGAATCTGAAAATTACATTTTCCCTTAAAAAAAAAAACAACCTTTCCTAGAGGAGTTAAAATCATTTTGGCATTAAAACCTTTCACAACTTCGCTGATGATCGTCTTGATTATCTATACAACACGTTACTAAAGATTCGTAATTCGACACTCGTCTCCGAAATCCGTTTATTCGGTTTGACACAATTTAAGCAGTTATTCGGGGAGCTTATTTATGGGAAAACATTAAAAGCGCGCCAGTTTTATGGGCCCATCTTTCTTGCTTGAAGGGTTGTAAACAATTAATTAAGATCCCGAAACAGCGCTCCTAAAATAACAGGAATTGTAAGCGGGTTTAATTGACCGGCCCTTAATTATACAGTCGAAGTATTAGTTGGGAAAATGCTAAACATGTTTGGGAAGAGAGGTACTTGTAGGAGTTGGGATGCTACTTTCCTCCTCAATTAATTTTTTAATTTAACCCAAACTAATCCCGCATTGAATCAATCAAGTTCAAAAAATAATCAAGCATTTAATTCTCCATAATCGCCAGGAAGCTATATGTGATTGAAGGGATAGCTGAAGGACTCTTAACACCCAGTCTGAGAAGTCTCTGAAATTGTATTTGCAGTTTGTCCAAAGAAACACTCCGCAGCTGAAGATAAGTTGAAATCTGAACTATAATATTCATTACCAGAGGTGCAGGAAGACCACAATGAAATGGATAGATGGAAGAAAGTGATGAAGACTAACTCAAACTAATCCAGCATTGAATCAATCAAGTTCAAAAAAGAATCAAACATTTAATTCTCCATACCTACTTTTACTTTTTCGAATCCAGATCCAAAAATTTACAATTATTTTTCTGCCCAGTATCGGGCTACGTCCAGGGCTTCAATATTAGCAAGCCATAAACCATCAAGGGTTCACTTGTCTCGTTCAGATTTTGGCAGTTCGAGTCATTATTAAGTTTTGAAGCACCCTCGTAGCTATTCCGCCCAGCATTCAGCTTTCGGAGGGATTCATTGCGCGAGTCTCGGCTTGGTATGGCCCGACCGGATGGTTGGGGGGACACGAGTTTTGCGGAAGAAAGGACTCGTGATTCTTTTTTTTGGACTAGAGAAGTGGTTCCGTAAGTCGGCCGTAGTTTTATCTCTCGCTGAAGGCGGATTTTGGTCGATTTACGGGGAAGTATTTCCGTAGTGAGATACGGATAGTGTTCGTTGTTCGAAGTTTTATTAGCTGCTTCCACTTGGTCAACCCAGCCATTGTACGTCGTGTGCTTTGTTGTTATTGATTCGAGTGCCCTTTTAGTAAGGGCCGCACCCCTAGGGCCGAGGTCCTGATTAAGAGTTAGCGTCTCATCACGTGAGGTAGTTCAACATTTGGGGGTACCTGCCGCCGTGCCGTGTAGAGTATAGAGATAACGGTTGTGTGTCGTTTCCGGATGTTTTGGGAAACTGTGTTGTGCGCACCTTTTGTGCTCCTCTTTTATTGTCGCGTGAATCAGTCTGCGGTTGCAAATACTGTACTGGCTTAAAGTTAGGTTAGTTTCTAATTAGTTAGTAAGGTAAGGGTTTGGTTCGAACCACCTCCTCCCACCCCTTTGGTGGACACTTATGAGCGGAGCCTAGCGGCTAAAATTGTTTTTTTTCCCTTTTTTTTTTGGTGATACTGGCTTGTTTATAGTTTTATTATTTTTTTTTTCACCTATGAATAAAGCGTTTGTATTGTGTTTGCGGCGTTTCATTTGGCACTAGGATTTGCGGTGTATTGTTTTCTTTCAGCTCCCAGTATTAATGATGAATCTTGAGCCACTCGATCCGGCGAAGTACTAGGAACGGGGGATTGGCAGCAAGGTCCGGGAACAACGCGGGGACTTCCACTTCGGTCCGTGTCGAAGTTGTTGGCGCCCAACGAACTTCACGATTAAGCCGCGGCAAATTGCACGCACGCCACACAGCTTGCTGCAGGTCTCTTCGTTTTCTTGATTTCGCCCAGTGTCTAAACGAGGGAAGGAGATCTGGACGGATTCGGTAGGTGATTTTATTCTAATTCTTGGTGGAACTCATCATAGCTCCACCAGCTTTGAACATCTCTTAATTTAATTTAATTTTTAATTAACTTTTTTTTTTAATAATAAAAAAAAATAAAATTTCCTTTTCAAAAGAAAAGTGCGTGGCACACTTTGATGGACAGTGCATACAAGTTCTTAGGTGGTCGGTGGTCTGTACTTCTCCACAGTTGCAGAGTACCTCGTCAGCATTTTCGCTTTAAATCTAATCTGGCAAAGTGGAGCAACACCAGTCCGCATGCGATTAAGGGTTCGACATGTCTTCCATCCAGGTTCATCCCTCTGGGCGGTTCTTGTCGGAGTGGGGAATTTGCTGGTGGTGGCCTGTGTTGCGCATAAATCTTTTTCTAGATTTTAAGCGGCTATTTCTATAGGATTTCTCAAGATTGTGGAGAAGGTGTCTTTTGCATGTGTAGACCTGCTCCACACTGGTCAAGCGTATTCCGCTGTCGAAAAACACAAAGCTTCCGCTGTAGTCCTTAGGACGGTTGGGTTTGCACCCCATTTACTAACTGCGAGTTTCTTTAGGAGGCTATTTCGGGTCGTGACTTTGTGTCTGGTATTTTTGCAGTGGTCCTTATATGTTAATGACCTGTCGAGGACGACACCTAAGTATTTTGCTTTTTCAGTGTGTTCCAGATTTTGTCCCTCCCAGGATACATTAAGGTTTCTATGTACTAAGAGCGTGTTTAGGTGGAAAGCACATATCTGGGTTTTAGCAGGGTTCGGTTTTAGAGAGTTTTCTTTGTATTATTTGCCCATTATGCTCAAGGCTTCAAGGCTCAAATTTCCTCTCGATCTCTTCGAAGGTTTTATCTTTCAAGTCGACACCAAGATCGTCAGCATAAACAAAATGTTCAGCTTGAGGGTGAAGGGTAGGGGAGCTAAGACACTTCCTTGGGGTAAACCGTTTTTCTGCGTTCGCCTCCAGCCAGCATCAGATAAAACCTTCTATTAGATAAGAGCGACTCAAAATTTTCAAAATTTTCCATAATCGTCAGGAAGCTATATGTGATTGAAGGGACAACTGAAGGACTAACATCCAGCCTAAGAAGTCTCTGAAATTGTATTGGCAATTTGTCCAAAGAAAGGAAGGATTAAACTGTATACTCCGGGGTGTCCAAAAATCAAAATAGGTTCACTTCGCAGCTGAAGATAAGTTGACATCTGAACTATAATATTAATTTTCAGAGGTACAGGAAGCCTACAATGAAATGGATAGATGGAAGAAAGCGATGAAGGCTAACCCAAACTAATCCAGCATTAAATCAATCAAGTTCAAAAAATAATCAAGCGTTTAATTTTCCATAAGCTCCCGGAAGCTGTATATGATTGAAGGGATAACTGAAGGACTCTTAACACCTCGTATTACGTTCGATTCTAATGTAACAAGCAAATTTTGGAGAGGCGACGTGCGACGTTCAAATAGGCGAGGACGTGACAACCCTGGAAAACGAAGCAGTAGAATCGAATCGGTGTTATATAATATGGAGTATATAGATAGATTAAAAATAAGGCGTAGATATAGTTATTGTATGAATAGCAGAGTCGACTCATGGCGTTATGTAATTATGATGACTATCCTGGCGAAGTTTTAAGGTGTAAGGCGGAAATATTTGTGGCTGTAATAATATTGGCGAAATAAAACGTGTTACTAAAAACTAATCGTTTACAGATCAGAAGTCGGGATAACCTACGTATTGTGTTATTTGTTGTGGAGAATGGTGAAATACGCGATTTCGGCGAGTTAAATCGCGGTGGCACCTTCTTCTTTTTTGTGAGTGGCGATATCACAAAAACTCATAACAAAAGGCGGGCGTTTGTTGCTATCCTTGACAGTGGATTGACATTTGGCGATTTTTCAGATATTCACGAGAATAATAAACAAGTGTGTGCTAATTAATTAGTGATTATTGTAAAAATTGTGGCGTATTTTAACTGTGTTTATTGGCATTGGTGTTTAAAAGGCGTTTTTCAAGTAATTTCCTATGCAGGAAGGCAGAAGTGACGAGTTAGAGCTCGATTACGAGTTGGAATTAAGCGACGGTGACCACGGCGAAGGCGATTCGGCGATGGAAGACGAAACAGTCTCCATGGTACATAAGCTGTTGAAAGGCGGTTTGGCAACTAGTATCCAGCAGATTGTGGCGGCCGAAATGACAAGGGTGGCGAAGCAAAAGGCGGCCGAAATGGTAAAGGCGACAAAACAAAGGGCGGTCGTTGGTACTGGCGGTACCAAGGGCAACAAGAAGGGCGAAAAATCATGTGAGCGCGTTCCTCAGGCGGTAGTAGAGCATGCTTGTAGCGATAAGGCGGACTCCGCTTGCAGTTTGGGCTGTATGGGGTCAAGGGCAAGGGCAGGCGGCGACATTCTTGACCCTTTCGATCCTGACAGTCAGGACTGTAACGCAGTCAGGTGGTTGAGCAAAATTGATCAGTTGGGCGACATTCATGAATGGTCGAACTATGAGAGAGCGTATTTTATGCAGGCGAAATTGCAAGGCGCAGCAAGGGGCTGGTTTAATCGGCTCGATGAATATGACCTCTCATGGGAAGACTGAAAGGTGGCTCTAAGGAAGGCGTTTCCTAGAGTGCATGACTTTGCTCAGCTGCTCAAGGAGATAGCGAGGGTTAAATTGGATGGCGAAACCATGACCCATTATTATCATGATAAAATGGCGTTGATCGAAAGGTGTGGGCTTTCAGGCACAAAGGCGCTTTCGTGTCTGATTGACAGTCTACCTCTCGATCTACAGGCGAATGCGAGGGCATTTGGTTGCTCTTCCCATGGCGACTTGTATACTGGCTTTCTGTCCTCTTTTGACAGATATCGGCGTCCATCAACCGATATTGTGGAATTGGAGGGGCAAGGAAGTCCAGGATCATGCGCAGGCGAAGGCGACGAAGACTTTGCGGTCTTCTGAGGCGATTCTCAAATTGAGAGAGGCGTTTGGCGAATTTTGAGTACCCAAGGCGTACTATTTCCAACTGCTGGCGCGGGCTGGCGTTTACGAGCAAGACGTTTGCTGACTTTTTGGCGAGGCGAGGGGCGAGGTGTAAAACACCGAGGGCGAAAGGTTAGGTTGAAAGGTGCATGCAAGTGAGTCTGACTGGCGAGGTGCAAAGTGCGAATGGTCAGGTTGCAAGGTGCATGCAAGTGAGTTTAACTGGCGAGGTGCAAATGGCGAATGCTCTGTTGGCGAAAGGCGAGAGCTATGGCGATTTAAAGGCGATTGAAAATCTGACAAAGGCGTAATATAAAGGTGATATTCGATAAAAGGCGTAAGGTTGCAACCGCAGGCGAAACCCTTAGTGTAGGCGATTTGGTGTTATGGCGAATGCGCAGATCGATAAGATCTGGTTGATTTACTGGCGAGTTAAATTAATGAGGGCATTAATTGTTGCAGGATGGCCGAATGTAACAAGCAAATTTTGGAGAGGCGACGTGCGACGTTCAAATAGGCGAGGACGTGACAACCCTGGAAAACGAAGCAGTAGAATCGAATCGGTGTTATATAATATGGAGTATATAGATAGATTAAAAATAAGGCGTAGATATAGTTATTGTATGAATAGCAGAGTCGACTCATGGCGTTATGTAATTATGATGACTATCCTGGCGAAGTTTTAAGGTGTAAGGCGGAAATATTTGTGGCTGTAATAATATTGGCGAAATAAAACGTGTTACTAAAAACTAATCGTTTACACTAATTCTGTTGGCATTGGTTGCCAATCTTTTATATTCAATTCAAAGATAAAACTACTTGGCGGATGGCGTTAAACGACAGATTACTATCAAACTAATATTTACCAAAATGTTAAACTACAATCAGATGTCTACCATGTAGTTCGGTCAGCACCAGTCCTCGTAGTAGCTCAACCAAGACCGTCTGCAATCAAACACCAGGCCTAGTTTCTAGGCCGGCGTAGTAACACTTCACAAAAAAGTATATAATATATATACTCTAGTATATTATAAAGTGTGCTATTACTTACTATTAATAAAGGGTTTTAGGAAATTGTTTGGGGTACTAAATTCTGTTTAAATTTAAAAGTCTCTGCAAAGTAGTAAATATTTCTGGCACAATAGTGCTGTCTAAACGTGATAATATGTATAAAATTAGACTTATCTTGTGGTACGAACTCCTGTAAGTTATATCCGAGAATTGGCCGTCATCCTTCTCTTATGTCAAACAGTCCAGATTAATCAGGTTTCAGGCAATAGTGGCTCTTCCTACCCTACAGGGAAACAACCATAAAGCCCCGCAACAAAGCGCTACCGGAATTTCGCTGTAGAATTCAGCTACTAAAAACCAGCTCCAAAAAGCGTAAATAAATCCATAAAAACAACATACCATGAAATTTACAAAAATGCCAAAACTCGGTCCCAAAAATCTACTTGAAATTCTACATTCAAAACAACGTAAAACAGCTTACCCATAACTAGGGGTTTACCAAAACCTTCCTGGGTATCTTGAAAGGATTACGGCGGTTGCTAGAAATTTCTTCACACGCAACTGATCTTCCCTCGCGACTCTCAAACGACTTCCAGTCTACTTCATTTATGAGATAAAATACTACTAGAGGACTACCTCTCAACCCAAGGAATTTTCGTTGGCTAATGAATAAACAAAAGCCTTACAAAATCAACAACAACAGTTTTCTTCTGTTTTCTTTCCTCCTACTGGATCAAATAGCAGAAACAAATCTATAAACACGTCAAAACTATCAGCTGACATTCAACTAAAAATCCTTAAATGTCAATTAAAATACTGCTTGTCAGAAACCTAGTCAGGTACGAACTTATCGAGAAAAGACAATAGAGATGATTGACCAATCGATATTCCTTCCTAAAATGACCTTTATAAATAGGAGAATTTCCGCTCGTAACACCCGTCTGAGATGTCTCTGAAATTGTGTTTCCAGCTCCGCAACTGAAGACAAGTTGAAATCTGAACTATGATATTAATTATCAGAGGTAATAGTAAAGTGCGGGAGCTGCAATAATCTAATAACGCGTCCAATCATGTACTAACAAGAGTTTTACACCAATTCCTTGTAGGAAAATACTACTTTTTCTACTAATTTGGAAAATCTTTTAATCAACTCGCTTGGCTGGTCGCATAGAAACTTTGCTCCTTCACGTTGCGTAACTCAGCTAGGTAGTTGGAGGATGCAGCAAATCATTAGAGAAGTTAAAAACCATTTATGAATCTGTTGGCTTCATGTTTGAAATAATACTTTGAAAAACACCATAACAACCAGGTCTCTTGAGTAAAGGGGTAAAGGGAAAACTTTGTAATGACTCAGAGAAGGTAGTTTGGGCTAGTTTAGGCTAGCAAGGTGTTTCAGTTTAATTCAATGTAATATTTTAAAAGGGGGGCATTTTTTGACCAAGTTGGATTGCACTGGAGCCCTGGTTTCCAGGGGATATCCTACAACTAAAGTCCTTAGCACTGGGTACCAAAATCTCTAAACAGGTGAGCAATCCAAGCCTGCTGGTATTCGCTGCTGCTCAGATTTTCATACTAAATTTTGGCCCACTGTTTCAATATTGTTTTGAATTATCAACGACTATTTATACTTTTGACAATAAAGAGAGATTCATGGTTAAGTTCAAACATTCATGCCAGTTGATACTTGCCCTTTCCTTAATAAACGTCGGACTCCGATGCTTGAAAAGATACATCAGATCTTTACAAATTAATGACTCAACTTGATAATACTTTTTCCGGTTTTTTGGTGGCACCTCTGTTCCGAATCATTGGTATCCCTACTCGATCCACGATTTCTTGTTGGTTGGTTCATTCTATACAATGGAAGAGTGAAGTCTGGTTTTTGATTTCCACGCTTAAGCTCCTTTCATTCTACCAATATTTTCCTAATGAGTAATATGTTTAACATCTACCCCGCCTCCAGGTTTTCCATCATTTTCCCAAACACGCCATTATTCATTAATTTGAAAAAAATTATCTTTAATGTAACTTCACGAACGCAACTGGCCAATCGTTGAAATATTTTCTTCTGGTGAGTAGAGATAACATATAAATAACTGTAACCCAAAGCAACCATCATTACCAACATTACTTCTTAAAAATCGTATACGTCTCAGAATAGTTCTGGTGCAGCTTTGGTGGCACCTCCTTTGTTCCATCCAACCATTGGTATCCCTTTTCGATCCATTACTTCTTGTTGGTTGGTTCATTCTGTAGAATGGATGAGTGTAGTGTAGTTTTTGATTTTCATGCTTCAGCCCCTATAATTCTACCAATATTTTCCCAATGGGTAATATGTTTAACGTCTATCCTGCCTCCAGGTTTTCCATCATTTTCCCATTGTAATTAATTTGAAAAAAAATTCTTTAATCTACCTACCTTCACGAATGCTACTGGCCAATCTTTCAAATATTTTCTTCTGGTTAGTAGAGATAACATATAAATAACTTTATCTTCTAGATTTCATTATTAACCCGAAAGCGACCATCATTACGAACATTACTTCTTGAACATCGTATACGTGTCAGAAGGGTTCTGGTGATGCTGATTAACACATCTACTTCAAAACTCCGGTAATCAAATATTATTTGGGCGGTATTAAATTTCAATATCTTCTTTCACGAACCTTTACCAATGCTACTGGCGAATCTCCCAAACATTTTTCCTTGGCCAGTACAGATAATAAATAAATAGCCGAATCTTTCTTCATCTTCTAGGTTTCCCTATTAGTCTGGTGCTGCTGGATGCCCCTAAATATAGGTAGTAAATCCTTAAGTTGTACAGTATCCTCTTAAGGAACCTTCACCAATCCTGCTGGCCAATATACGAGTATTCGCGTCTCAAATAGATCTTTCAACTCATCCCCTTCCAGGCTTCTTAATGCCACAAATATTTCTAATGCTGGAGTCCTGACAGCCTTCCAGAAAGATTTGTCTTCGCAAGACGTCTATGCTTTGTTTTTTAAGAACCATGCTTATATACCCATCTACTATGAACACCCATACGCGTATATGGGAAAAATAGCGTCATCCATAGTAAAAGGGCAATTATCTCGGAATTAAAAAAAATATATATGGAACCTATTATTGCTTCTGGTTGCTGCAATGTCTCCAGTATCAGATTCATATGATCACTTGTTTTATGCTCTTCAACTGATTATCAGGCCTCCTTTTATTCTTCGTTGATGAAAAAGAGCAAGTGATCAGGTTAAAAGAAGAATGAAACCTTCCAAGCAGCTAAGCTTATGCAACAATAATTATTATTATACATTCTCTTTGCACTGTGGTACTAGTGACTGTCCATACGACAGCATGTTTGCAACCCAAACTACATAATTGAATATTCAGAGATCCAGAAGTTTGATGAGAATTCTTGAATCTGGATTAAAACTTATCCAAAATGATGGTGTAAGTCGAGAAAGATGATGAAGCGACTGTCTTAATTCGTGTTTTTTATTGGGCATTGGCATGGGAATTCCTTGTGACTTTGACCCATTTGCAATCTCAAGTACCATAGACAACAAAACACTTGAATTTGAACAAGTAATCATTGATGTAGATAATGGAGTTGTTTACGATGGGCTATCGCCCGTAGACTAATAACCAAATTGGGGCAAACATTTTGTAGCTTTGTCTGGCACAAAACTATCAAACTGGGCTTGGTACTATATTTTCTTTTCTGACTGCATGGAAGTACCATCAATAAAATGGTGAGTATACAGTGCGTTCCTTATTATAAAACTCAATAGGTTAACTGATAAACGTTTGAGAGGATAATGTGAGAAGCTGGAATCTCCTCCCAAAAGTTCTGAATATCAAATGGTTTTTGAGAAAAATAATAACTGAAAATATTAATTTTGTTTTTTTAATTCACATAGAAATTAAAAACCAATACCACTTTCTCATGGCAAAAATGATATCAGTTTTTATTCCACCGCATTGTCTGGATTTTTATAGCGACTTTGCAAGCACATGTTCGTTTTAACAAGAAGTAATATTTTAGGTTTTGTTCCTAAAAAGAGCCTTATTTACAGCAAGGAGAGTAAAAAAGAAGAAAAAGTTGTCTTCTGAGTAGTCCCTCGTACTGTTATCATTGGTATCCAGAGGAACATCTATAGTCTCATCTAGCATACAATCAAGTTCTCATATTCTTTCCTCTTCCTTAATTACATATTCTACAGCCTTTTGAAAAATACGTTCAACTCTTCGATTTTAAAAGTAGTATTATCCCTTGCCACAAAAACCTTTGAATTGAGCCTAAATTAATTCTATTGGATTTAGTTCACGGTGGTACGGGGAGCAAAGAGACATTTGAAAAAGTTCCCAGTAAGGGAGTCCAGGTTAGAGCCCGCCAGAGGGAATTTTATTCATGAAAGTAATTGCTCTGGGTGTGGAGAGATAAGGATAGCGGACTTTATTCTAGACCGCCTTTAGACTGAATTGCGATCCCTTAAATTCCCTCAATGAAAATTAGAGATTTGGTAATAGGATCGCTGTTGTATCGTAATTCAGCTATTTTTCTTTTTGCAAACCTCTTGGAAAAATTGTCATGACTGGATGGTAGAAGGGATACATAGAGCTAGGCTGAGGTTTCCATTAAAATAATTCCCTTGGGTGGGCAGAGATGGATTGATTCTAAATTCAACATATAGATGCATTTAGTTGGAAGTAAAACCTTTCACAATGGCTTTCCTATAAAAGTAGTTCGGAAAATGAAAATTTAAAGGCTTTGCGCAATTATGCAAACTTCTGGATTACATAGTCGAAATATACATAAAATTTACTATATTTGTGGTAGGTTTCACGATTTTTCAAGATCATTTAATTTTTTTTTTCTGACAGCGACAAAAATCATTGATTTGAATGAGTGCGCGTTTATGCAAACTTCTGGAATAGATAGTCGAAATCTGGATAAAATTTACTTTGTAAAATTCACAATTTTTCGAGGTCTTTTATTATTTTTTTCTGACAGTGACAAAAATCATTGATTTTTGGTAAATCGAGAATGAGTGCCTCAGTTCGTAAAATACAACTTTAAAAATCATTGCGCGATTATGCAAACTTCTGGAATAGATCCTGGCAGATACTACGCCTATGCAAGAGCCGAAACGAGGTTGTAAAATGGGATCTTTCTCAGCTTCTCGGATGTTTTATTACTGTTTTATTACTTTATTTGATTCGGAAACGAATTTTATGCCTATTTATATCTTGTGACAAACTACTAGTTAGTAGACAGTGCGCCGTTACTTAACCACCTATTAGTGCTTTCGAAGGAAAGCTACTGTTTTATTTTATTAATATGTATATTTCAACTGATAAGAAACAGCGCATTCTCTTTTTAGCTCCCAAATTAATTAGTTGTATTTTGCGTGGGTAAATAGACGATTAAGATATCTGAAAAATCCATTATCTTATTGAGACAATGCTTTTAAATCGGTTAGTATATAAACAATAAATTTATTTGGCCAGTGATCAGGCTGGCAGTGATATTTGGAGTGTGAAATGATAAAAAATATCAAATAACTACTTACACCTGGACTTACACGATACAAACGGTAAGAACGTGCATTTAATAATTTCGTGATTTTTTATGGGTAACGAGTTGGTTTAGCGACCTTATCGGAAACCCAATATATTTTGCTTGATAAAAGCCAGCTTGTATTTTTAAATGAACGCTTCCTTGAACTCATATTATGCCTAGTCGAACCATAAGTGCGCGGTATTTCATTCATACATCATATCCTAGGTTAGGGCCTACAGGTGACAGAAAATATTATAACACAAGTATGTTTTAACCGATGTTATGACACTTGTGCTTCACGCCTCGCTCATACCGACCGGTTCATTCAATGCCATCACACGCGTGACCCTGACACTCAACACTCAAGGTTGACACGTGCATATTATTATATTTTGACGGGCGTTATGTTATAGATATTATGAAATATTATTATCTTTTAGGTAAAAACAGCACAATGACGAGGGCATTTAGCATACTGAATTTAACAATAATAATTGCTGTATCACTCCAGTCAGCTTATGCAGGAAATTTACAAGCGAGACCTTCTGAAACAAGAGACGTTGTTAGTTTAGATGGTTTATGGTATTTTACCACTAATGCCAGTTTGGTCCATAATATTGAAGAGGTAAGAAAGTATATAATATAATTTAGTTTGGAATCATGGGTGCCGGCAGGGGGGGTCAGTTGTCCCCCCCCCCTGGAATATTAAAATAACGCTTAGCATAAAAGTGCAATTCCTTAAAATTTAGAAAACACTACCTATACGTTATTTTTGTTGACCACCCCCCCTGAAATTTGTTCCACCTGCGCCCATGTTTGGAATGTATGGGTAAATGCATGCAAAATAAAGATTCATTATTCCTATGGTTCAACTTTCGTTTAGTCGAAACATTCAAAAACTAAGCTTATATAGATTATTTCTGCAAACTTTCAGGGACATTCTATTGCAATTCTTTTCTATGGGTTAACTATGGTTAGTTTAGATTAATAGGAAATACCTATATAAAAGAACGGTTTGCCAAAAAAAAAAATTGAAAGATAAGTAAAAATATTCTTTTCCCACAGCCTCTTTTATTTTGTGTTAGAAGAGTTTGTAAAACCCAAAAAAATGCTTTATTACAATTTTTTCACTTTATGGGTTAATTGTGGTTAGTTGATCCGATTAGTACGAAATGCCTACATTAAAGAGTGCTTTGTCAAAAATTAATTTTAAAAGAGAAATAAAAATAAAAATATTCAAAAACATAATTTAAAAATATAAATTAATAAAAATATAATAAAAATAAAAATATTGATTTTCCACAGCCATTTTTATTTCGTGTTCAGAAGAGTTTGCAGAAACTAAAAAAAAAATACTGTATTGCAATTTTTCCACTTCATGGGTTAATTTTGGATAGTTTAGATTAATACCAAATGCCTAAAATAAAAAAAAAGCTTTGTCAAAAGTAATTGATTTGAAAAAAAAATCCACAAAATAGTTTGTAAATATACAAGATATCAGTTAAATGCAGCGCTTTGTCAAAAATTAAATTTAAAAGATAAATAAAAATATAATAAAAATAAAAATAGTTTTTTTCGCAGCAAAAAAACCGTGTTCAGGAGGGTTAATTTGAAAAAACACTTTCTTGCAATTTTTCAAATAATGGGTTAATTTTGGTTAGTTTGGGTTTGGGAAATACCTAAATTAAAAAACCTTTTGTCAGAAACACTATGTTGCAATTTTCTTTCTTTCAACTTTCCATATAAAAGAAATGAATAGGTAATTAGGGCGCGCTTTCAAAAATTAATGTAATAAAAATATAACTAAAATAAAAATAGCAAAAGGCCTTTTTTCCGTGTTCAGGGGGGTTTCTAGAAACTAAAAAAATTATGTGCCTCACCTTTATAAGCACACAACTGAAGTGAAATTTCTGAAAAAGATGTAAGGAATCGAGTTTTAACCTTTTTTAAGCTTTTTTGCCCTCAACTCTTGCCCCCGGTTTCGACAGTTTTTTCTTTTTTTTATTGTTGTTTTTCTTATTTGGTTTTATAATATTTTTCTACTTTCCGAACAATCTTTTGTCTTTGTTTTTTTATTTTTTTTCTTATTTCGTTTTATAATACCTTTATTAACTTTCCGAACATTTTTTGTGTTTTTTAAATTTTTTCCCATTTTTCAAAAAAAAATTTTTTTTTCATAAAGCATTTTTTTCTTCCCATTTTGCCATCCCCGATCTCGTAGCTGAACTCCTTTGCCTCTTTTTCGCTGAAAACCGCGTTTTTCTAACTTTCATTTTTTTTTGCTTATTTTGTTTAATAATACATACTTTTATTAACTTTCCGAACAATTTTTTTATTTTTTTTTCAATTTTGTTCCCATTTTTTCGAAAATTTTTGGGTATCTGGGGAGGTGGGTATAATTCCCCCCTACCCCCCCATCGATGACCCCCTTGTCAACACGCAGATTTTCAGCAGATTTGCAGAGATATTGCCAAAAAACGTTTTTTTACAAAATCACCCCTTAAATTAGAACCCAGGTCCGCCCATATGGTCAAAGGTAGCCCCCATGAGGCGCACCTACCATAAAAATTTCGACCCCGTAGCTCATCCCGTTCTCCCGAAATTAATAATTTTAGTTATTTCTTCTCTCCCCTCTCCTCGCCTTTAAAAGCACACAACTGAAGTGAAACTTCTGAAAGAGATATAAGGAATTGAGTCTTAACTTTTTTAAGTTTTTTTTCTCAATTTTTGCCCCCGGTTTTGACAGTTTTTATTATTTTTTTCCTTTTTTTCAACTTTTTTTCACCGAAAACTGCGTTTCTCCAACCATTTTTTATTATTTTTTTTTCTTTATTTGGTTTTATAATACTCTTATTAACTTTCCGAATTTTTTTTTCTTTTTTAATTATTAATTTTTTTCCTTATTTGGTTTTATAATACTTTTATTAACTTTCCGAACAATCTCTTTTTCTGATTTTTTTTATTATTATTATTTTCTTATTTCCTTTTATAATACCTATATTAACTTTCCGAACATTTTTTACATTTTTTTTAAATTTTTTTCCAATTTGTTAATTTTTTTTCAATAAGCATTTCGTTTCTTCCCTTTTTTGCCATCCCCGATCTCGTAGCTGAACTCCTTCGCCTTTTTTCTCCGAAAACCGCGTTTCTCTAACTTTCTTTTTTTTCTTAGTTTGTTTTATAATACTTTTATTAACTTTCCGAATAATTCTTTAAATTTTTTTCAATTTTCTCGAAAATATTTGGGTACTTGGGGAGGTGGGGGTGGTGGGTATAAATCCCCCCCCTCTCCCATCGGTGACCCCGTTGTCAGATTGTCGATCCGAGGCTCCGTTACAGATGGAGGTAGCCCCCCCATGAGGTGCACGTACCATAAAAATTTCGACCCCGTAGTTCTTCCCGTTCTCTCGAAATTAATTATTTTCTCGCCCTCTCCTGCCCCCCGGGGAGGAGCTATACTGGAACATGTTTAATTAAAGGGGCGTTTTACTCTTAGGGAAGAACGTATAAATAATAACGAGAGAGTAGAGGTAAATACATCAAAAGAGTGAAAGCAAACGTGGAACAAAATTAAAATTTGTTAACTCAGTAGCAAACAGTAAATTAAAATTTAAAAACAAAGGAAAAATTAATAAAAAGACAAAATTGTGCGACAAAATATGGGATTTTATGGAAGACCATAAATAAAAACGAAAGAGAGTTTTAGGAAATAGATTAAAATAGTGAATACACATTCGTTATAGAAACCCGGACCAAAATTATTTTTTCAACTCAGTAGCAGATAGTAAAGTAAAACTAAAAATAAAATAAGATATGACGTGAAAGATACTGGATCTTATGGAAGAACATATAAAATAAAAACGAAAGCAAGAATAAGGAAATAGATCAAAGGAGTGGACACGGACGCATTGGTAGAGTAAACGCGGAACATAATTAAAACTATTTGTAACTCAATAATAGACAACAAACTAAAATTAGAAAAAAAAATAAAGAAACACGCTTCCATGACGAAAGTATTGTATCTTATGGAAGAAAAAGAATAAAAAAACACGCTTGTACGACGAAAGTATTGGATCTTATGGAAGAACATAAATCAAAATGAAAGAAAGCATAATGAAATAGATTAAAAGAGTGAAAACACATCCGTAGAGGACACGTGGAATATATTTTTTAAATTCTATAGCAAATAGTAAACTAAAACTAGAAAAAGAATAAAGGATCACGCTTATATGACGGGAGAGATACTGGATCTTATGGAAGAACTTATAAATAAAAACAAAATAAAGTATAAGGAAATACATTAAAGGAGTGGATGCGGACACATTCGTA
>MU187066.1:53058-79973 GCA_016904865.1 Pissodes strobi
TGGATGCGGACACATTCGTAGAACTAAAACTAAAATTAGAAAAAAAATTATGAAATACGCTGTATTATATGACGGGAGAGTTACTAGATCTTATGGAAGAACTTATAAATAAAAACAAAAGAAAGTATAAGGAACTAGATTAAAGGAGTGGAAGCGGACACATTCGTTGAACTAAAACTAAAATTAGAAAAAAGAGAAAAGAATAAAGAAACATGCTTGCACGATGAAAGTATTGGATCTTTTTGAAGAACAAAAATAAAAACGAAAGAACGCATAATGAAATAGATTAAAAGATTGAATACACATCCGTAGAGGAGGACACGTGGAATAGCTTTTTTAACTCAATAGCAGATAGTAAACTAAAACTACAAATAGAATAAAGGATCAGGCTTATATGACGGGAGAGACACTGGATCTTATGGTAGAACTTATAAATAAATACACAAGAAAGTATACGGAAATAGATTAAAGGAGTAGATGTGGACACATTTGTAGAGCTAGAACTAAAATTAGGAAAAAATAATAAAGAAATACGCTTGCAGGACGGCAGTATGGGAGTTTGAGGAGTAAAAATGAGTAAAGTATAAGGAAATAGATTAAAAGAGCGAATACACATCTGTTGAGGAAACGTGGAACAAATTTCAATTTTGTTAACTCAATAGCAGACAGTAAATTACAACTAAAAAGAGGGAATATAATACATATTAGTTGAGAAACGCGGAACAAAATGAAAATAATTGAATTCAGATAATATTTACACTTAAAGAATGTCTCCGGATTTGTGACGCCTGCGTATATATCATCGCTATACCATTATTCCTGGTATAAATTTTTGCATCTATTTTATTGGATATTTGGATTGTATGAAGTATTGACTCCGATCAAATTAATTAACAAAATTCCATCAAGCTTTGAGAAACTTCTGGAAACCTGATAAATGATGTAATACGATTTAAAAAAATTCAAGAAAATAATCACCTGTCATTTATTAGGGTTATGATGATTCATCAACAACATTTAAGAAACTAAATATTTTACTATAAAAAAATGCACTATTTTGTATATACAAGAAGAATCTTTCTATATGGGTCTAATTACTCTGGAAAGATCACTAAACATTTCATTTTGATCTATATAAGAGTATTTTTGTAGGCCGACGATCTAGAAGTGAATTTGATGCCAGTGCCGTCGAGCTACAACGACATATCAACCAAACTTAGCGTAAGAGAACACGTGGGAGCGGTCTGGTACAAAAGAAACTTTTTCGTTTCCAGTTCCTGGCTCGGCAAAAAGGTCTGGATCCGATTTGGATCGGTTTGCTACAATGCGAGCGTGGTAAGTTGAAAAATATTTGCGATACTCTGGCATCGACTGGCTCAAAACTAACCCATAGTCTGGTGGCCAGTATTAACATGTTCCCAATTTCGTTTTCAGAATATTAATGGTTTTCTCGCCGTGACTCATAATATCGGTCATTTGCCTTTCGCAGCAGAAGTTTCTTCGTATCTAAATTTCGGAAAAGAAAATACCATTACAGTGGAAGTGAATAATATCTTAACTAACTCGTCCATACCACAAGGATACATAGATACAATAGCAAGGTAAGAAACGTCTTTTGTTCTTGGTGGAGTAGCATTCTTCTTCTTCTTTAAAATGTTTTGTGTTCCTCCCGACTCGTAAATAATAGAGCGTTTCTGCGCCTTCATCGAGTGAACTAGCTGGAACATACGTCAGAACTGCTTTCTTCAATACCAAAATAAAACCAAAGTCAAGAACTACCTGTATCTTCAGGTAAGGCAATTTTTAGGCTTTAATCTTCGCTGTTTTGACTACAACAATGTCAGTCAAACATCTTAGACAAGAAGCTTCTAAGCAATTGTACCAAAAGCGACCATAAATAAATAATTAAATATTTATGTCCGGTTCTTCCAATGACTTTATCTATTGTTATTTTTAGTGGAAGGCAGAAGCAGTTCTATACCTTCGATTTTTTTAACTACGCCGGAATTGATCGACCAGTCATACTCTATACAACGAACGATGCTTACGTAGATGACATACATATTCATGTTGAACCCAATGGAACTGCAGGTAAATCACTACATGGTACCAACAAACGAGTTCTCTTTTAAGTATTACGCCATAGCTTGCAAAAAATATTATTAACCTTCAACATTGAAAGGGAGATCGTTCGCTGAGTTACTATAGTTGCTATTTACACCATATATGGCAATTTCCTTAACCATAACAAGTTCAGGCTCTAAATGGGCAAATGTTCTTCTTCTTTCTCTTTCATTTCACTTAGCCTCTTAGATCTCAATTCGTTTGTGGCTGTTCTCAATCAAGCCACTACTGCGATCTTCTTTGGGTCGTTCTTCCTCTTGTACTTTCTCTTGTCCATGGTCTTCATTTTATTATTCTGTAGTTCCATGATGTCACAATTGTTGATCGGTGCTACTTCAATCACTCATCTTTCCATTAATTCAATATCATGTTATCCAGATTTGAGCCCAATAGGCGATACAGTGGTTGTTATAGTCTTGATCGAAGTTTATGAAGTTTTTTATTATTATTTTCCCTAACCTTCTTCTTCTCTTAATTTTAATTCTCTTGTCCTCCCACATATTGCTACTTTAACATTATTAATAATTATATTGGTGTCCTTTGCAGACGTTACTTTTCTTACTGCCACATTAACTTATAACTCCCGACAGCATTATGTCTAACTGCGTGGGATTATTTCAAATCTGGTTCATTATTTGGAAATAAACCTGCATCATCAACGAACCTGAAATGATTGAGCATCACGATACCGCGGTTGCATCAGTCCATTTTCCTGAATGTTTCTGCTAAGCTGCGACATTTCAGTCTACTGTGGTTCACATCACTAAATTCATAATATATCCAGTTTTCCAAGGACAATTAGAGTACATGGTGGTTGGCTGCCCTAGAAATTATATTAGAAGTGGCTATCAATCGCTGATGGAGTGACCCATCTCCATAGACAGCAATGGCGTACTACGAAAAACATTATGTCTACCGAACACTGATGCTGCTTTACTATGGATATCCTTAATGAAACCGCTGTCTATGAACGATCTGTTCAAGCATAGTCCAATGCTTCTACAATCGCGCAGTGGTTCAGGCTCAAAGACCATTCATGTATGATGCCCATTCGATAAAGATTTTTGCAGTAAGCAGAATGTTGTAAGTACCACGTTAATGGTTTCCCATGCTTCCATAATATATTCAGGGTTCTGCTCTTGCTATGTGGAATAGCTTCGCCAGTACCTCCTCTATGGCACGGAAATCCATTTAGAACCAGCAGCTTAATTAAAACTTGTGGTAATGTAGAGTTCATCATTTGCGTGACTATTTTAAAATAAATTTCATATTTTTGTTTCAGCCCTGGTTCATTATAGCATTACCTTTGGTGGGAACAATACGTCGACCAGCCACGAAGTGAATATTTTGGATAAGAAAGGAAACTTAGTTGTGTCCAGTGCAACACAAAATCCATCAGAAGTATTAACGGTGAACAATGCCAATTTATGGTGGCCTTATCTTATGGATCCAAACCCTGGATATTTGTATACCCTCGAAGTAAAGTTTCAGTTGAACGATGATCTCTTATTTGGATTAATATGTAATTTTTTAGATAATTGTGAAACGTTTCGATGTATTAGTTGACCATTACAAGCAACCATTTGGAATACGATACTTAAAGTACGATAATACGAGTTTTACAATTAACGGAAAAAATATTTATATACGAGGTAATTATACTTATCCATAAACTAGTCCGGATCTAAATGTATACCGGCTTATTTTTAAAGGTTTCGGCAGACACGAGGATTCCGACATTCGTGGAAAAGGGTTTGATCTACCTTTGATCATTCGCGATCATAATCTGATCAAATGGATCGGGGCTAATTGTTATCGGACGTCCCATTATCCTTATGCCGAAGAAATTATGGATCTGGCTGATCAGTTGGGGATTATGATCATTGATGAAGTACCAGCAGTTAATACCGAGTAAGTATCAACTAACTACTGTGCTGACTACATTGCTAGACTTCCTGCCAAATGATTCTACAGAAATGAAAAACTATATTTCATCTTTTGGTGTATATTTATAACTAATTGGGCTCTAACTTCCTCCAGTTACTTTTCAGTTTGTTGCGCCAATTTTTTCTTGCTTCCAAGTTGTTGATCGTCTTTATTTATTTGTATGTATTGTATTTGTTAGCACTTTTAGCCATATATTTTTCTATTATTTTATTTATTTTATTGCTTCAACTGTAGCTTTGTTTCATTATTGTGTGTATTCGGTAGCCTTTGTTAAGTTCATAACCTGTTTTGTTTCGTCAGAATTAATATGCTTTGTTAATTTTTTTTTGCTCCTATGGTATTGACTGACCATGACTATTAATTTTTCCTACTTTTCCTTTATTGTATTTCTTAATATTTTTAACCATTTGTCTCCTATTGCATTCTTGATTTCATCGGTTTTGTATGTTCTCGATCGTTTCAGCTGTAACTTTATGTGATTTTATTTTTATTTATATTTCCTTGCTTTTGTTGATTATTTCTCCGATAGACTATTTTGTGCCTTTAGAATTAATTTACTTTGCACATTTGTCTTGCTTCTATGTTAATGATCATGATTATTTATTAACTTAATAATATTTTTCTACTTCTTCTTTACTGCATTTCTTAATATTTTTAATCATATGTTTTTTCTTACCGCTTTACAGATTTAATCGGTTTTATGCGTTCTCGATCGCTTCAGCTGTAGCTTTATTTAATTATTATTTCTATTTCCTAGCTTTTGTTGATTATTTATCCGATAAACTATTTTGTGCCTTTAGAATTAATTTTCTTCGCATATTTGTCTTGCTTCCATGTTAATGATCCTGATTATTTCTTAACTTAATAATATTTTTCTGCTTCTTCCTTACTGATTTCATCGGTTTTATGTGTTCTCGATTGCTTCAGCTGTAGTTTTATTTAATTATTATTATTGAAGTGAAACTTCTTTAGCGAGGGTAAAGTCAGCAAAAAATGCTTATCAAAGTGAAACGCCCCTTTAGTTAAGGATGTTCCAGTAGAGCTAGAGGGTTGAAATTTTCAGGACATGCAGCAATGTAGCCAGGGTAAAATGAGGATACTGGACGAAAACTGGACCCCCCCCCCCCCCGTTCGACCAGGAGAGGGGGGAGAAGAAAAACTAGAATAATTAATTTCGGGAGAACGGGAAGAGCTACGGGGTCAAAATTTTTATGGTAGATGCGCCTCATGGGGCTACCTTTGACTATATGGGGGACCTGGGCCCTAATTTAAGGGCGGATTTTGAGGATATGACCTCACTTCACGGGGTCATCGTTGGGGGTGGGGGGAGGAGGGAGGAGGAAATATACCCCCACCTCCCCTGATACCCAAAAATTTTCGAAAAAATGGGAAAAATTGAAAAAGACGTAACAATTGTTCGGAATGTTAATAAAAGTAGGTATTATAAAACGAAATAAGAAAGAAAAATTATTAAAAAATAAAAAATAGGAAAAATTTAAAAAAACGTAAAAAAAATGTTTGGAATGTTAATAAAAGTAATAAAACGAAATAAGAAAAATAATGATAATAAAAAATAAAACCAAAAGATTGTTCGGAAAGTTAATAAAAGTATTATAAAACCAAATTATAAAAAAAGTTAATAATAAAAGAAAAAATTGTTAATAAAACTAAATAAATTGTTATTAAAACAAAATAAAAAAAATTAATAAAATGAACGTTAGATAAACGCGGTTTTCGGCGAAAACAAAGTTGAAAAAAAAGAAAAACAAAATTAGAAGAAGTGTCGAAACCAAGGGCAAAAGTTGAGAAAAAAAAAGCTTCAAAAAAATAAAAACTCAATTCCTTATACCTCTTTTGAAAGAAAAAAAATGCTTTATGAAAAGAAAAAAAAACTAAAATATTTGAAGAAATAAAAAAAAATATTAAAACACGTAATAAAGTGTTCGGAAAGTTAATAAAAGTATTATAAAACGAAATAAGAAAAAAAATAATAAAAAATAAAAGCAAAAGATTGTTCGGAAAGTTAATAAAAGTAAAATTATAAAACCAAAAAAGTAAAAAAAATTAATAATAAAAAATAAAAAACTTAATAAGTTTTATAAAACAAATTAAAGAAAAAAAATTAATATAATAAAAGTTGGAGAAAAAGAAAGTTGAAAATAAAGAAAAATAAAATTAGAAAAAGTGTCGAAACCGGGGGCAAAATTTGAGCTTCAAAAAATTAAAAACTCAATTCCTTATACCTCTTTCAGAAGGTTCACTCCAGTTGTGTGCTTATATATGTGATACACATTTTTTTTTATATTCCGTAGCTCCGTATTTCTTTCGATAAACTGTTTTGTGTCTAGAATTAATTTGCTTCGCCTATTTTTCATGTTTCCATGTTAATGATCATGATTATTTATTAACTTGATATTTTTCTACTTTTCCTTTATTGCATTTCTTAATATTTTTAATCATTTGTTTTCTCCTATTGCTTTACTGATTTTATTAGTTTTATGTATTCTCAGTCGCTTCAGATGTAGTTTTATTTCATTATCATTTGTATTCCGTATTTCTTTCGATAACCGGTTTTATGTCTTTAGAATTAATTAATTTGCTTCGTATATTTTTCATGCGTCCATGTTATTGCCCATGACTCCTTGGTAATTTATTAAGATTTTTATACTTTTCCTTTATTGCGTTTCTTAGCATTTTTAATTTATTGCTTTCTGCTATCGCTTTACCGATTTCATCTGATTTCAATATAATAATTAACTTGATTTGTTCTGGTTCTAGGTAGACAAGATCTTATTTTGTCATCATCATCATCACCATCATCATCATGATCATCATCATCATCATCACCACCACCACTGTAATGAATGCTAGCACTAATTATTTAATGGGATACTCATTTAATTATCGAATACATACAGCAGTAAATGTTTTCCAATATACAGGCACTCTACGCCTCATTATTTAAATTAAACTTAAATCTAACTTAAACACTGAATCGTTTACTGAAATACTCATGAAATTCTTGCAGACAGACAACGATAAATGTTTTCAAATATACAAGCACTCTACACATTATGATTTAACACTAAATCTAAACTTACTGTCTAACTTGAGCACTGAAATGTTTTACTGAAATACTCATGAAATTCTCGCAGACAGACAACGATAAATGTTTTCAAATATACAAGCACTCTACACATTATGATTTAACACTAAAATTAAACTTACTGTCTAACTTGAGCACTGAAATGTTTTACTGAAATACTCATGAAATTCTCGCAGACAGACAACAATAAATGTTTTCAAATATACAAGCACTCTACACATTATGACTTAAAACTAAACTTACTGTCTATCGTTTAATGTTAACCCGGAACCTGCCATCGTAGCCGCCCTTGCTCCTGTTTGACCATCTTCTTCCTCGACGGATGACGAATTTTCAACCACGTTCCTTTACTTTACTTTTCGAACCGACGACATGAATTTACTTAATTACTTAGTTATTTCAACGAGCCTTTAAACTGTGAGGCACTAATTTCTGTTTGGTCAATACTGTGACCATGTAACAGACTTGAATAATCAAAGTTATATTATAAACTTCTCGCGCTCCAATCGGGCATAAGGCCCCACTACAAATGGATAGACATATAAAAATTACCCGAGTCCCAGTTCGGACATTATGATGTGTTGCAAGTGAAGAGTATGTTAAGACTGATTTTTCTCCGATAATTTCACGCATTTATAGTAGCTTTTTGACGCAATTTTTCCCCAGAAAATCTGGAATCTGTACACCTGCACAAAGTCCACGTGTGAGGTTACGCAATTGCCCCCAATTTTAGACGAAAACACGGTTCGATGTGTAACTGGCTTTATCTTCCGATCTCCCAAAGTTCGAAATTTTTCCATGCCGAACTTTGGTTTTATAGTTTACACGTGTATCCAAAGTTCAAGCAACATTCGAGCCTTATAAGGTCTTGCCTTTTTTCTTTCATTTTAATTCTCTGGGCTGGAAATTAGAACCGCCCCTGGCCAATCATGTTCTTTTTAGAACAAAGTTTGGGGAACCTGCGTAAGAATTCTTTGACCGCAGTTGATCTCTTTTCTAGTTCATTTTGTGTCGCGTTCTCCTGCAGTCGAAAACAAAAGTATAAATCAACTCAGATTTAAATTGGTTCTCGAATCTTGTGAAGTTATACTCCATGATGTTTACTGCAAGATATTCCAATGGTAAGTGATTATTATTTTTAATTGAACCGCGTTAGGTGCTTTTGTTGTCCACTTCTATTAGGTAAAATAATTAACCCCTTTTTTATTTTTGCGATTCCCGCCTTACTTCATGAAAGTTAAACTTCAATTTGTTTATAATTTTTGTTAATTAAAATAAACTTATTATTTTATTTGAACGTTTTCTCCCTGGTTTTTGTTTTGGGACTTCATTTAATTTTTGAACGATTAAAATTAAATTAAAATTTTTATTTATTTTTGTTTTAAGCAAATTGTTGAAACAATTATTAAAATAAATAAGGTGTTGGACCTGCCCGGCACACTACCATCATCATCATCATCATTATCATCATTATCATCATCATCATCATTGTCATCATCAACAGTAGGTAGCGTTGTAACTTCCTCCATTTTCTTTCCGAGTTTTCTAGGCTTATTTCCTTTCTTTCATGTTGTTTATCATGTTTATTTGTTAATATATTAATAGTTATCCTTTATTGCTTTCTTCAACATTTTTTATTATTTGCTTCTTTCTTATCGCTTCAACTGCAACTATATTTTAGTTATTTCTTTTGTACAGCATTTTTCAGCCAAATACATTTTATCAAAAAATATTTTATGTCTTTGCCGCGGATTTAATTTCTTATACTCTCTTTCAGCATTATTTTCTTTTTAATAAACTTTCAAAAAATATGGGCACTTGAAACGAAGTAAGGGAACGTAATTTATGTACCTGCATTTTTTAAACGCACGTTATTCGATTGGTTTCATGGACTTTTTTTTTATCAGATATGCAAAAACATGTATGTATGTGCACGTACTGCAACAACCATGGGATCCACATCTATCTACGTGGCCCCCTTTTCTATATCGGAAATGTGAAGGCATCTATTTCCAAGTACCCATAAATTAAGACATATATTCCTAAGTATTGACACGTAATGCAACAAGTAAGAGCACAACAAAATCAGGTTTTGCAGATATTTTTCTACAATCGGGAATGAGATCAAATTTGCTTTTAGGCCCTTTCTCGGGTATTATTCATCTCAACCATCAGTCTAGCCTATTGATCACTTATTCACTTAAATCTTGTTAATACAGTTTATTGATTTTTACGAACTTTGCAGGGCGAGTTTTCCCGGCAATTCAATCTGTCGTCGTTCAAGGAAGAAATATGATATGACCGGATTCAAACTTTGACGAATAACTTTATTTAAACTTCGTTATCATACCGAACCACTTACCTAAAATATTCTTATAATTCATTCGAATAAGTCCAGATCCGAGGACTTAGAAGTTCGAACGTTAAAAGGACTTTCCGGATTTTCGGTCATGAATAAGCTCATGTACGAATTTTTTTATTTGCTTGAAAAGTTCTTATTTTTAATTGAAACGGTGTTGGTATTGGCGTGCGGTGAGTGGAATAAATTATAAGGAAAGTGAGATCCTCGATGTTTAAGAATCTCATTTTGCCGCTATGTTACCGGTTTTGAAATCGAATTGAGCTCATTTCAATTTGCTCTATCCGGAAAATGATGACGAAATACTTTTACCAATTTGCGATAATTTTTTTTAGGAATTTCACTATCGCACTTTTGGAAAACCACAAAAGATCCTGGACAGAACTCTATCGCAGAGATAAGAACAGACCATCTGTAGTGATATGGTCCATTGCCAATGAACCGAGGACCACAGTACCCGAGGCAGGACCATATTACAGGTAAAATGGGTTCATTACCCTCAGAATCCTCAATTTCCTTTACTTTAGCAGTTGTAATAGTTGCTTCCCTTCACTCATAATGATAAGGAAAGCTTCCGAGTGTCGTTAAAGTATGAACAGCTACTATAATATGTTCAATTTTAGGCAAGTCGCTGCTCATGTCAAATCTATCGATACCTCCAGGCCTATAACCATTGCCAATATGTACGCGTTCGACGACGATGAATTTTCTGTAAGTAGATGATTTACTGTCTTTTATTCTGATCGGGAATTGTAACATTATAGCTAGAGGCATATACTTGCCTACATCTCAAAAGCGTTAGCCCCACAATGCCCCTAACTTATCAGCTTCTCGCTTCGTTTTCGCTATAGTTCTTACTGCAGTAATTGCGTTACATCACAATGTTGCTAAGCTTTCGGGAGGTATTAATATCGAAGTTGCAGAATTACATCTTACAAATTGCTCCTACTTAAAGCTCTATTCCTTAAAACCGCTCGCAAGAGTGTATAACAATATGACGCTACTATAGAATAGATACTTAGACTCACTCAAATAATTTGAAGCTAGTTTTAAACATGTTTGAAATATACACAATTCAAAAGAATAAAAAAGTATCGAAGATAATGGAAGTAGAGATAGAATGAGATAAAGACAAATTAGCCTTTTAGAGCAAATGCCAAGGATTTCTTTTATTGCACGTTAGGACACTCCAAAACTAATAGCTTCTCAAAAATCGTAATTTCGTGGGATTCACTTCAATTTCCGATTAGTTTGCTCCAGTAGTTCGAGAAGAAGAAGCAAAACAGGTTATTATTCATTATTTCTTGAATCCTCCCATCATACGGTATCTTAATTACCTCAGAATTTCCCCCTGTCGAAATTTCAACAATTTCGGTCTTGTAAATGAGCTCGAAAAGCCTCTAGTGCAGTAGTTAAATCCCGATAAATCGGTCGTGTCAAAACACAAACAGAAACCAACACAATATCCCCAAAGAAGGGTAGTATAAAATTACAATACTAAATGTTGAGTCACTATGACTGAACTAAAGCAAACCTTCCTTTCGCCTCGAAGGGTATTTCTAGAAGAACTCTCTATTCGTTTCCGTCAATTTGCCTTTCCACTATCACGAGATTAGAAAAAAAGAACGTCGAATCAAGAAGAAGTGATGAGCCGAAAAATCCCAAGTGATTCGATACGAGGAATAATTCTAAGATAATAAACGACTTAATTATCGTTTATTATGGTAGTAAAACGACGGCGGGAGCCACAATTAATGAGCTGAAATTAAATGGTTCAAGAAATACTAGAGAATATTCCCCAACAAAATGATAAACTTTTAAAAATCTAAATCGACAGCAGCAATTATGGGAAATAGCCCATTCCTACTACCCAATGCTGCCAACAGTACCAACCGAATAATGCTAGGATTACAGCAGGCCGCGTGGAAAGATAAATATAAATATCTGAAACCAGCCGGAGGCAGAGGTCCCAAAAAGTTTTATCAGAAGTTCTCAAAAGTTATGAAATATTTAAACCGAAAATAAAATATGAATTTCACGGATCTAATGAAGCCTAAAAGCTGGTTTTATTAACACAATTCTTAAAAATATAAAACGGTTTGCTGGCCGTTGTACGGTAATGTAATATAAATTAAGCAAAGTTATACTAATAACATAATATCCTATTTTAGTGATTTGATCAAACCTAGGCGATCTGTGGTTCGCTTATCAACTAAAATAAATAAAGTCACAGAGTGTTATAAAAGCTAATACAAATATATCGTTAACCTACCTATATTTAGAATAAAATTAATTTACATTAATAAATGCGGCAATCTTAAGCTTATTGACAGCAAATCGAACCAATAAATTTGAATTAATTAACCGAAGAGTATTGACCTCTTTTCAATAATTCTCACCGCAAAATACAGCTATTTTTTGCTAAATGCAGCATATACAATGGAATTTAAAAATATTTTACACTGGCCAAATGGGAATGTTACACATAAATGAAAGGAAGCTAGGTTTGTTTTTATAATTTATTAAAAATATAAACGTGTTTTTAACATAAAAATACATCACTATAAATCTAGAAGCACGAAATAATATTATTTCGAAATTGGAGGATTACAGGTATCTACGAGTGTACATCGGGAATATCCTTCAGGTCACGGTATGTCTGAAAAAAATATCAGCATCAGTTTAATAAAGACAAATTAGCGTTTTAGAGCAAATGTCAACGATTTCTTTTATTGCAAGTTTGGACACTAAAACTTATAGCTTCTCAAAAATCGTAATTTCGTGGGACTTCAATTTTCGATAAGTTTTTCGAGAAGAAGAAGCAAAACTGGTTATTATTCATTATTTCTTGAATCCTCCCTTATACGGTATGTTAACTACTTTAGAATTTTCCCCTGGCAAATTTTGAACACAATCCTTTATAATATTATTATCCTTCGCCATTTTGTCAATAATTTTAAAATTAAGATTTTTGTCCTCATTTATTTTTTTTACTTTTTATCCTTATTAGGAGTTGGAGACATAAATGAAAGAAAGCTAGGATTGTTTTTATAATATATTAAAAACATAAACATGTTTTTAACATAAAAATATATCACTATGAATCTAAAAGCTGTTATTTACTGTAGCTTTTTTTGTAAATATTTTTTCTGACTATTCATGTATGGATCTAAGGTAACTAAGTTTAAATAAATCGATTTTTATTAAAAAATTTATGGAGATTTTTCTCTTGTTGCTAGGAAATCACTTACGGCCTAATCTCTGAGCAGCCTGCATGACAAAGTGCTATCTTCTACCAAGCAACTAGGCCGTATGTGTATGATTCTTACCGTTACGGTTTAATTGCTGGGCAACGTTTAAACTTTTTGGGTACATTTACTAAGCCAAAGTGCAGTATAGGCAAATAATTAATAGGAATCTAAACTATTTAAATACATTTTTTTTGCACAAAACATTTTTATTTAAAGAGATGATTAAAAATAATAATAATAATAATAATAATAAATAAAATAGTTACATATAATAAAAAAATAATAATTTGGGCCTTATGACGATCTTCAAAGATAAAAATAGGAAAGGTGTTCCAATAATGTTTTCTATTTTCTGGAATTATCGCATTTATAACTCTTAAAAGGGTTTGCTTTTTTCTCTGGAAATCCATTGGGCGCTCGTAGAGTATCTAGTTTACTTAAGAGTGAGTTTAATCATGACCTTTTCCATTAACAATCCAGGGTATGTTGTTGGTCCAAAAAGAAAGTTTTAAATTTTAAGGTAAACTTGCCTCGTTCAGCAATAATTTGGACGATGTCTGATGGATACGGACGATTTGTTACTTTCGGTTTAGTTTTGGAGCTGATGACCAATGGCTTCTACAAAATCATCAAAATCATATAATTTTTGCTTTCTTTTCATGGAAAGCTCCACCTGATTGCTGTCGGCCGACATAAAAGTGTGGCCTGGCTCAAAATAAAATCTGATTTCCAAAAAAGTAAACAGTGCCCAGTTTTTGTTTTGACAAGCACAATTGTCTAGCCAAATTTAATTTGTTTTGCGTCTCTTTTCTATTTTCGCTGTGAGGATAAGATAAAATGACTCGCAAGGATCGCACCCTTCATGATCCAATTTAGCAAATGATATTTTTTACTTTTAACTTTTTTTCGATAAGTTTCATATGAACCTTTAGTATCTGGAAATTTTTATTTTAAATCATTAAACAAGAGCGTAATGGTGATATCACTGCTTAGATAGCGAACATTTGGTGCATGTTCCCTACGATAGTGAGATACACACAGATACGGAAAATTTTTTGTCAAGATCATGCCTGGTATGATCTCTGCTCGGATTATCCTTATTACATCCTTGTTGAGCCAAAGCTAGTATACGCTGAGATCTAATATATAATAAGGAGATCTTATAAGGCTTTAATGCGGATTTTAATTCTCCATCGAATTCAATTGAATTAAAACACTACACAAGCATAAAAAACAATGTGAGATTGTGAGAATATAATAATCCCCTCGCTTTGAAAGGCAGGCATACAATAAACACCCGTGCAAAGCGAAAAGACGGTAAGCGAGGTTTTCAAGGCGAAAAAGCCGCGCACGTCAACGGCCCCGATATGGTCTTTTTGCTTGGTATTGAGCAGTTACGGCATTTTTGCTCTGTAGACCATAGCAATTTTGCAGTTACGGTAAATTTCAATAATGGAAAACAAATAGAAAGAACTGAACTGCAGTGTTCTCCATTTCAAAGAATATAGTTTGGTCCATTAGAAGTCCAAATAAGACAACAACTCAATTTTCTATTTCAGTTACGGTATTTTCGCTTTGGACGGCAGTTTAGCTGTTTACCAAATATTGACAGTTGAAAGTCGGGTACTTTGACACTTTGACAGGCTCTAAAATCAAAGAAAACGGTTTGCGCATTCCTATCTTAAGTTTTCATAAACTATCGAATGACAGTATCTTCGAATTTAACCTGCGGATAAAATTAACCGGAACTTTTGAACCTCCGGTTAAATTCAAAGTTACTATCATTCGATTCGATGAAAACCCAAGACAGGAATGTGCAAACCGTTTTCTTTGATCTCGTGCGGTTTAGATTTTAGAGCCTGTCAAAGTGTCAAAATGCCTGACTTTCAACTGTCAATATTTGGTAAATAGCTAAAGATAGGTATAGGATAATATACACAAAATGCGTTTGGATTTTTCTAGAGAGTCCAAAAATGTAATAATATAAAGGGAGTTCCATTTAAAAAAATATCAAAGTGACCCCTAGCACTTTTATTTGATGTTTAATTGTTTTTTGCTGAACATATCCGAATTCGCGGGAGAAAATTATATATGATGGCTATTTCAGTTTTTTTTTTATAAAAGTACAGGGAAAGTAAAAAAATCGCCTTGTCTAGTCCTCGTTGGATAACCCTGTACATAGGGAATATCCTTCACGTCACGGTATGTCTGAAAAAAAATGTCAGCATCAGTTTAATAAAGACAAATTAGCGTTTTAGAGCAAATGTCAACGATTTCTTTTATTGCAAGTTAGGACACTCCAAAACTTATAGCTTCTCAAAAATCGTAATTTCGTGGGACTCACTTCAATTTTCGATAAGTTTGCTCCAGTAGTTCGAGAAGAAGAAGCAAAACAGGTTATTATTCATTATTTCTTGAATCCTCCCATCATACGGTATCTTAACTACCTCAGAATTTCCCCTGGAGAATTTTGAACACAATCCTTTATAATATAATTTTCTTTCGCCATTTTGTCAAGAATTTTAAAATTAAGATTTTTGTCCTTATTTAGTTTTTTACTTTTTATTCTTATTAGGAGTTGGAGACATAAATGAAAGGAAGCTAGGATTGTTTTTATAATTTATTAAAAATATAAACGTGTTTTTAACATAAAAATACATCACCATAAATCTAGAAGTACGAAATAATATTATTTCGAAATTTGAGGAATACAGGTATCTACGAGTACATCGGGAATATCCTTCAGGTCACGGTATGTCTAAAAAAATAATAAAGACAAATTAGCCTTTTAGAGCAAATGTCAACGATTTTTTTTAATTGCAAGTTAGAACACTCCAAAACTTATAGCTTCTCAAAAATCGTAATTTCGCAACACTCACAACAAAGAAGAAGCAGGTTATTAAAATTATTTATCTGAAAAAATCCAAAAAATCTAATTATTATTCATTAACGTGGTAATATCCCAAAATAGGTCGAATTTATAATACCGATTCTTGGAAGGATTTAAAAAAAAAAGATATTTTGTTTTTGAAGGGCACGAGACTTTAGGCGAGACCGAGACAAGACCGAGACTATAAAATGTCTAGTCTCCGCGAGACCGAGACGAGACTCGAAGACTCGAGACTTTGCGAGACCGAGACCGAGACCTCAATAGTCTCGTCTCGTCTCGGTGAGACCGAAGCACTACCAAAGATACAACTTCAAACGATTCTGATATAAACATCTTTAGACAGGTTCGGTCCACGTATATAGATTTTGCCTCCAGAGGCGGAGGTTACAAAACCCACATTATACTTCAACTTACAAACTAACCTAACGTTTTGCAGGGTCAATTTGTGGATATACTGGGCGTTAATCGATACGAAGGTTGGTACCATAATGTCGGAGAAATAGACGGTATCTATCCGAGAATTCTGGAGCAAGCAAGGGGCTGGAACACCTTGCATAACAAGCCGGTGCTATTTACCGAATATGGCGCTGATGCCGAAGAAGGACTGAGTTTCGTAAGTAGCTTAACTTGTACTAGATACTATATATAATAACTAACCATTACTGGAAACGTTTCCTCACGCTGGTTCTCTTGCTTTTAAGCTTCCATCTTATCTTTGGTCGGAAGAGTACCAGAACGACGTGATGGTGGAATATTTCAAAGCGTTTGACACATTGAGAAGTGAGGGATGGTTCATTGGGGAAATGATTTGGAACTTTGCTGATTTTAAAACCGATCAAGGTAAGGCATCTTTAATGTCGTACTAAATTATAGTTAAATAAGATATTTGGCAAAAGTATTTAATAATTGTTAGAAAAGAGTCTTATGCTAGTACACAGTGTACACACTTACATGATTAAACTAAAATTTGTTAAATTGGAACTTTGAAATATGTCGATCGAATCTTGGAGAAATGCCAGTTATTTTATACTTATAAGTACTCTCAACATCGAAAACTGTAAAATTGCAAAGAGGAAGAAAGAGATTAATTAAGCGACCTCATTCGCATCTATGATGTACAATAAGGCACCGAACATTTAATATTCGATGAATAGGGCCTTAAGCCCACGAAATCAAGTAACTCACCCGGAGAAGGTGGCAGAAAAAAAGCGAAAAACTCCGACAATGATACTGGAAAACTCGTTTTATTAGACCAGAATATCCCATTTATTGGGAAAACTCATTTCTTGGGCGCATCTAGATAATCTCCGCCCATGGCGTATGTCATTTTTGTCATCTGTCAACTTCATCTATTTAGGTTATGACATCTGTCGTCTGTCAAATTCGTTGACCTGGCATATTATTTAAATGTCTCGGCTAATGCAAGACGTCCAGAGGCTTAGAACAGGTTTCAACTAATGATGACTAACTACCTTCAGGAATTTAGGTCGAGGTTTCAAATAATATAAATAAGACACCTTCGGGAACACAGGCAAAGCTTTCGGGTAATGCAGGCTATCTTCAAGAAAACAAAAAAATTCAATTATTTTACCTTGGTCCTCTTGAGACCGTCATTTCTACGCACACAGCTAAATAAGCTCCGCCCTTAGCGTTTGTCATTTTGCGTCCACGTGAGCGACTCTATTTTAGGGCGTGGCATCTGTCATCTGTCAAGTTTCATCTCCATGAGTTTCATCTTTTTAGGTTATGGCATCTGTCGGCTGTCAAATTCGTTGACGTGACCATGTTATTTAAATGTTTCCGCTAATACAAGACGTTCAGAGACTTAGAACAGGTTTCAACTAATGATGACTGATCATCTTCAGAGATTTAGACCGAGGTTTCGATTGATGTAATTAAGACACCTTCGGGAACTCAGACAAAACTTTCGGCTAATGCAGGCTATCTTCAGCAAGCACTCAAAAAATCAATGATGGCATCTGTGATCTGTCAATTTTCATCTCCATCATGGAGATCTCCATGAGCTTCATTTCTTTAGGTTATGACATCTGTTGTCTGTCAAATTCGTGGACGTGAGCATATTATTTTTAAATGTTTCCGTTAATGCAAGATATTGAGAGTTTAGAACAGGTTTCAACTAATTTTTGCCATCTTCAGGAATTTAGACAGCGCGGTTTCACTTTCAGGTTTCGGCTAATGTTGACTTCAAGGAAAAATTTAAAAAATTAATAATTTTACTTTGGGCTTCTTTGCAACTGTAATGTCTCATTCACGTGAGCGACTGCATTTTAGAGTGTATCGTCTGTCATCTGTCAATTTTCATCCACATGAGCTACCTCTTTTTAGGTTACATGCCATCTATTCTTTGTCAAAATTGCTGACGTGAGCTTATATTTGCAGTTTTTTGGGTTAATGTACGATATTCAGAAGCTTAGAACAGGTTTCAACTAATAATGATCATCTTCAAGGATTTAGACCGATACTTCGACTAATGTAAGGCACGTTCAGGAATTTAGACAAAGGTTTTGGGTATCTTCAAGTAAAAATTGAAAAATTCAATAATTCTACTTTGGCCTTCTTGGAAGCTGTCATTTTTTTGTCCACGTGAGCGACTGCGTTTTAGGGCGTGTCAACTTTCATTCACATGAGCTAGATCTTTTGGGTTATGACATCTATTCTCTGTCAAATTCGTTGACGTGAGCGTATAATTAAATTTTCTCGGTTAATGTAAGATGTTCAAAGCTTTAGAACAGGTTTCTGCTAATGATGTTCATCTTCAGAGATTTATACCGAGGTTTCGGCTAATGTAAGACACCTTTAGGAATTTAGCTAAATGTTCCTGCTAATATAAATCATTTAAAAGGATTCAAACAAAGGTTTCGGATATTATTGTTTACCTCTAGGCCTGAAGGCCAGCTAATGCTGGCCTTCAGGGATTTAGACTAGGTTTCCGCTAATGTTGGACATCTTCAAGGAATTGTATAAAGATTCGACTTTGAATTTGGATTGCAACGCCATCCGTCAAAAATAATTGAACTTGAAAAGTCTTCAGGGATATTAAAAGATACAAAATGAAATAGTATTAATAAAAATTAAAGAAGAATGAATAACACTAAATTAACTAAAATGAAAATAAAGTAGAAAGAAGAAAATTAAAAAGCAAAATATGGTTGACAACAAATTAATATAAAGTGAAATAAAATATTAATAAAATAAACATAAAGGAATAAAAAAAAATCAGATAATTGGAAATAAACTTAGATAAGATATTACTGAAGTTAAATAAACTATAAATAAAGTAAAAAAAAAACCTTAAAAACTAAATATAGTTTGAAAAAAGTGATAATAAAGTTTTCTATTTTTCTAATGCGTAACTTCGCCCATTGTATCATTCGATATACTGGTTGAAATTATGAACAAGAGACGCTTTATTTCTTTGTTGATTTGTTGCAATTCTTTCTTCGATCTGTTGAGTTTCTCTGTATTTCGTTTCACTTTTGTGTCGCTCTTCGTTTCTTGAACGCCGTTAAGTGTTCAGCTCAGTTCCTGCGTTTTAGGAGTACCTCATTGTTTCCTTCTTTAATCCACTTTTCGAGTGTTTCTTGTATTATTCTGTATTTTTATTATTTAGTTATTTACCTACTTCTTATTAATTTTCTTCTTTATCATGAAATGACCGTAAGTTGTATATAGTTCAGTACGGCACGCGGCGCGGCGCGGCGGTAAGATCACCGATATTCTCAGCCATTTTTAAATATTTTTTGTCAAGTTCATGTTTGTGTAATGATGTCCTTGATATTAAATTTGTTAATTATTATCTATATTTCTTTCGCACAATAGTTAACCAGATTCAATCCATAATAATAATTTTCAGACATACGCAGAGTGGGCGGCAATAAAAAAGGGCTCTTTACTCGAAGTCGCCAGCCTAAACAATCAGCTTTTCTGATGAGAAAACGATATTGGGCCCTAGCCCATAAGCTAGACAATGCCGTTCTGCCAGACGACTTGGACCCCTATATCGTCGATTCTGCTAAACCTAAATTCAAAGATGAATTGTAAAGTATCGTTTATAAATAAATTTGATAAATAACAAAGCTTGTATTTTTTTTTGAATAATCACGCCTTAAAAGCATAGCTTCGTTTGTTGTAAATATGATTTTTCTTCACGTATACTTCGATACTTCCAGGAAAATTCCCAACCAAATGGCTTACATCTCTTGTCATCCCACTCCCAAAAGATAGCAGCACAACAAGATGTGAAGACCACAGATTAATCAGCTTGATGAGTCACACTCTGACAATATTTCTGAAAGACATTCACTACAAAATTTCCACAAAATGCTCAATTCGGATTTAGAAGGGGTCTCGATACGAGAGAGGTACTGGCCACAACCCAAGTGCTAGTTCAGAACTGCTACGACCAGAGGAAAGATGTAGTGATGTGTTTCATAGACTACGAAAAAGCATTTGACAGAGTGCAACATCATAACTCATTCAAATACCGAGGCGACTTGACATAGATCAGAAGGATGTACGCTGTATTGAAAACTTGTACTGGAACCAATCGGCTGCAGATAGAGTTGATAACGAAGTTACAAAGGCACAGAAAATCCTTAGAGGTGTAAGGCAGGGATGTGTCATCTTCTCACTTCTGTTTAACGTTTACTCTGAAAACATCTTCCAAGAAGCTCTCGAAGGGCAACAATTAGGCATCAAAGTAAATGGTACATGGATCAACAATATACGGTATACAGATGACACAGTCCTGATAGCAGGTAACATTAATGACCTCCAAAGGCTCCTGGACACAGTTGTAATACACAGACGGCGTATGGGAATTAGCATCAACATAAAAAGACAAAATTCCTAATAATCACCGGCAAATTAGATGAGTTTCAGAATGCAAAACTATCATACAATAGTGAAGACATAGAGCGGGTAAAAAAGTTTGACTATCTGGGGACTTGGTTGTGTGAAGACTGGCCTTCAGACGTAGAAATCAAGTGCCGGATAGAAAAAGCGAGGATCTCATTCATGAGATTCAGAAAGGTCCTTACGAACTCTAACTTCGACCTCAACCTCAGAATATGATTCACAAATTGTTACGTATGGTCCGTGCTATTATATGGCATAGAAGGCTGGACAATGAAGGTTAAAACCATGAACAGGCTGGAAGCCTTTGAGATATGGGTCTACCGAAAAATCTTGAAAGTTCCATGAACAGCAAGAAAAACCAACGAGGAAATTCTGAGGAGGATAGGAGGAGAACGTGAATTGCTGGGCACGATAAAACACAGGAAAACGGCGTACTTGGGACACGTGATACGAAACGAGAGGTACCACTTGCTGCAATCATTAATAGAAGGAAAGATGGCTTGGAAATATTAAGCAATGGACGGGGATAAGAACCACAGGAGAATTAATTCACACCATCAGAGACAGAGTAAAATGGTCAGAAATGATCGCAAACATCCATTGACGGATAGCAGCAGAAGAAGAGGAAGATACTTCGATATAATTATTATGATGTAGTTTGCGTGAAACCGTTTCATCAATGGAAACGGTTTCACGGAAACTATATCGTAATTATCCCTTAGCATAAGTTCGGAAAATTACCATTAATCTTTTTTTAAGGCTAAGTCGATTAATTTATAATTTTCCTATGTTGTATGTCCTAGAAAGTCATTACAAATGATACAAATGTTTAACAATTATGCCATAGCACACACCAACCATCCCCACTTGCACTCACACAGTTTCACAATTCTTCACGGACCGTCAGTTCTGCGCATGCGTCTAAATAGGATCCGCCCTTGGCAGCTGTCAATTTTCGTCCACGTGAGCGGCTCTGGTACCCGTCAAATTTGGCACATGACATCTGTCAGTTTTCATCCACTTCCTATTTGGATTATGGCGTCTGTCGTCTGTCAAATTCGTTGACCTGTGCTTATTATTTAAATGTTTTGACTAATGTGAGGTGTTCAGATATTTGCAACAGGTTTTAGCAAATGGATTTCTTCAGGAATTTAAAGCGAGGTTTCGGCTAATGTTAAGGATTTTGAAGGATTTAGACAAAAGTTCCGATAATATTGGCGATCTCAAGGATTTAGACAAAGGTTCGAATAATGCTGCTCACCTTCAGGGTTTAAGACAAAGTCATCCGTCAAAAATTATCTGCTAATACATTACCTATCAAACTTAAAAGTTTGGCTTTCGTAAAACATTTTAGTACAAAGTGGAGTCAAATTAATAAAAATAAAAGAAACATTAAGTTAAATACCATAAGGTTAGTTAAAATGAGAATAAAGTAGAATAAAGAGAAATAAAACAAAAAGCAAAACAGGCATGAATATAAAAAATTAAATAAACATAAAGGAATGAAATAAAATAGAAACGAAGTAAAATACTGTATTGAATACAAATAAAAATAAAGATAAATAAAATACAACAAATGGAATAAATGAAAATTAAGTTATTTTTCTTATACATAACTTCGCCCATTGTTATCGTCTTGGCATCAATCGCTTGGTTGAAATTATGAACCTGAGACGCTTCATTTCTTTGCTACAGAAGTTCCAAGATGGCGTCATCTAAAGAGCATGTGAAAGACGACGCTTCTGTCTGAAAAAGTTTCATTTATTTGTTGCAAAAAAAAGTTTTCGTGTAGTATTGTGTGTAAGGTGTGGTGGTATCTTCCACGGCTCCTGTGCAGTGCGAGATTGGAAGGAAAAAGTATCTTTTATCGACAAAACTCGTGTCGTTTGTTGCAACACCGACGACCCTAATAACGATGGGAATCGAGTTGACAACCCAAGGCAACAAAACAGAAACAGAGGTTGTTACTTATCTAAAAAGGTTAGTGGCTGAACTCACCGATAAAAATAGAATCCTCCAAAAAAATGCAAACTTATGGAAGGAAAAATTTATTGATGCTACAAAAAAAACAGTTTCCCGCCAAAACCAGGAAAAAGGTAAACAAAAACAAAATTCTTTGCTCCCTTCCACGCCTGATCAATCAGCTGATAGTTGCGCTATTGTCGTTGAAGTGGACGTTCACGAACCAGTGTTAACAACCAAAGAAATGAACCCAGTAAAGGAACTATGCAGACAGACCGAAATTGGCACAACCACGGCTGAAGATGACAACACTGTGAATGCGCTTTATGACAGTCAGGTCATGAATTCTAAAAATCCATTAAATGAGACTAATGACAGTCCCATTGACAAACCAAATGACAAATCAAACAAAAACATAAACACTGAGGCTCTTGACAAAAATTAATGAAAAATCGTTACAAATAAAAAGAATAAGAAATAAGTCAATAACAACTCAAATGGAACAACGGCTTTACGCCCTGAACCAGTGAGGGGATTAAAAGAAGCAGAATACATTCTTAAGGTGGCACAGAAAATGACAACCCTATTTGTCTCTGGGTTATATCCAGATACAAAGGACAAAACCATTTTGGAATATGTGAAAAGCCAAAGTGCATATGTGAAAAAAATGAAAACCGTCAAAACAGAAGAAATATAGCTCCTTCGAACTGTCAGTTCTACTGGAAAAGAAAAATGTGTATATGTCTGCATCTTTATGGCCAAAAGATGTGGTTGTAAACCATTTTCAAAACCTACAGCGCCGATCTCAAATGGCCAGCATTAATTCAAGGATGCAGCAGAACATCTGGTCCATGTGTTGCACATAAATACCCGCTCAATGAGAAATAAGGCTGAACTGCTTGAAGCTTTCTTGGAACAAACATTGTTTGTCTGTCTGAACATTGGCTTAAGTTTGAGGAAGCAAGAGTATTGCAGATTGGTTCTTACAAACAGGCCATCATCTACTGCCGATCAACCTATACGGGTGGAGGTGTGGCTATATATGTTAAGAGATGTTTGAATGTAATGATGTATGATGTTAATAAGTATTGTGTAGAAACATGTTTTGAATGTTGTGCTGTATTTGTTAATGATTTTAATTTTTATATTTTGACAATTTATAGAGCCCTTTCGGGGAATTTTGAAACATTTTTAAATTTATTGGATTCAGTCTTGAATAAAATGGCTGTCAATAAGAATGTTATTCTAGTTGGAGATTTTAGTGTCCATTTTAATACAAGTCAGCCGGAGGCTCTTTGCCTCATCGTTTCATACAAACAGTTACTCACAATACAAGGTCTGGGGCGTGCTTGGACAACATTTTCATGAACTTTGGCTTGGATTCCTTTGCAGCGGGTACTGTGGATGTGGGAATATCGGATCACCTTGGGCAGGAAGTTCATCTGCTCCATGCTCTACCAACTAACGAATGCATTATAAAAAAGGTGGTGTAGGCCATTGACACAAAAAGTTATGTCAGCTTTCATTGGTTTGGTTTATTCGTATGACTGGAGCTTTGTTACTGATGAATGTGTGAATGTCAATCAAGGCTTTGAAACATTTTTGGGGAATCTGGAAAAAGCATATAAACATTCTTTTCCTGAAAATTAAATGGTTTCATGAGAAACTAAAATCAATGCGTGATCATCCACAGCTTCTAAGTGAATTATCTCGTCAATATGAAAATGTCTCTTTTAAACAAGAACTTAAAGATTTTCAGAAAATATACAAGAATGCCATACAGGAAGCAAAGCTTAAGGCTAATGACTACTTTGTTAACTCTGCTGAAAATCCCTCTAAGGCAGTGTGGCAAGTTATACAGAGTAATATAGCTTCTTCTAAGCTTAAAAGCAATAATAATTGTTACATATCAGCGGATGATTTTAACAATTTCTTTTCAAGTGTTGACATGATACTGTAAAGAGGATCCCTCATCGCATGGTGATCCAATTCATATTCTTGCAAATCTAGATTTATCAGATAACATGTGGTCATTTTGTCCCGTCTCCTTTATTGAAATTAGAGATGTCATTGATAATTTAAAAAATAAAGCAAGTCGAGATATCTTTGGCCTAAATGCCAGGCTGATTAAATTAATTAAAAACTTAATCATCAGCCCTCTTACTAAACTAATTAACCGATGCCTGAAGGAAAGTGTTTTGACTGGTGTACTTAAGGCTGCCAAAGTGATACCTATTTTTAAGAAGGGTGATCCTGAGAAGCCAGAAAACTATCGACCTATATCCTTGCTACCAATAATTTAAAAATCTTTGAGAAATGCATAGCCACACATTTGATTAATTTTTTTGATGAAAATGACTTATTTACTTCATACCAGTTTGGATTTAGAAAGGACAAGAATACTGTTATGGCAATCTTGGACTTAGTCTCTTTTATTCATGATGAGTTTAACAATGTCTTGTTCTGTGACTTAAGCAAGGCATTTGATTGTGTGCCACATAATATCTTACTGCATAAACTTGGCAAGTATGGCTTTAAGACGAACAGCATTACCCTTTTTAGATCCTATTTGACGGGCAGAGAGCAGGTTGTGAGTGTGGGTGGGGTGTCATCAGCAAAAAGTAGTATTACTATAGGGGTTCCCCAGGGATCGGTCTTGGGAGCTTGCCATCTAAAGAACCAACAGGTAAATTTACTCTTTTTGCTGATGACACAACAGTAGCATGTAGGGCAGTTTCTCTTAAGACCTCAGAGCTTGAGATGAATATTTTGCAAAGTGGCATCCAAGACTGGTTTAACATGCACCTACTACTACATCTTAATGCTGACAAAATGAAAAGGGTCGTTTTTACTCTGAGATAAACTGATCTACAGTAAAATTCTTGGGTGTTCATCTAGACCCACTTCTTCAATGGCACTCGCACATTGATGCAGTGGCTGCAAAACTTAGGAGTACAATATATGCCCTACGTTCCCTTGCTGGTTGCTCCTCTGATAGTGCCCTGAGAACTGCATATTTTGGACTGTATCAACCTGTGACAACGTATGCCATTTTAGTGTGGGGTCATGCTCCCCAAGTAAAGAGGTTGTTTGCACTGCAGAGAAGGGCAGTTAGAGTTCGTGGCTGATTGGGTTATAGGGATGACTGTAGATATGTATTTACAAGTATGGGTATACTCACCTTACCATTGGTTTATATCCTGGAAAACCTACTGTGGGTGCAGAGGAATAAAAGTCAATATCAGGTGCATGGAGACGTACATAATTATGAAACTAGAAGTCGGAACAAATTGGTTCCAATTTTCTAGAGGTTGACAAGATTTCAGGGGGGTCCTGGATGTCTGGCTGTTAAACTATACAATAAACTACCAACGAATTATACTGAATTGCCTTTACTACATTTTAAAAATAAAATAAAACAAATTTTAATAAGAAATGCATTTTATTCGACTGAAGATTATTTTAATTACATCTTTTAGGAATGATATAATTTTAGTATTTATCTTAATCTTTATAATTTTCAATGTGATTGTGTACAAAATATTTTAATATCTGTCTATTTTAGTTTCAGTTTTTATTTTATGACAGTTTTACCTTGACATTGATCTTTTCTGTTGACTTGTGTAAATACTATTGTGTATATTAACACCAATAAATGAATTTGAATTTGAATTTGTTGATTTGTTTCAATTCTTTCCTCGATCTGTTTACTTTCTCAATATTTCGTTTAGTAATCAGATCGTTGCATTCTTATTTCACTTTTGTGTCCGTCTTCGTTTCTTGAACTCCTTTAGGCCTTCAGTTCAATGTATAAAAATTTTTTTCCAGTGTTGAGGTATATCTACTCCATTTTTCAGGTCCTTCTTGTATTCGTCTTTATGCACCGTTTATTAATAATTATTAATAATTTCTGTTTTTATCATAAGATGCCGAAATCCGGACTAAAAAAATCTGGTACTTAAGTGCTCGCCTTAAACGATCTTCGCAACTTCGTACGATCCTCCGTAAAGCCGCTACCTCATGTAGAAATGCTCGGCATCAATCACTTACGGCCGTAATTCCCGATTAATATTTGACCGAAAAAAGCTTCAACGCTTTCGTTTTGTGCCGAGTCAAATTTAATTAAATCGACTTTTTCGATCGCTCGTCCGACAGCCTGAAACAACGCGCCTATATGTCGCGCTGGAAATTTAATTTGGTATATTGTTGTTGCTGACATGGCTTATTGTGAATAATTAGTTTTTTGTCCGCATTAGTGTTGGTTTTTGATGAGACCACATACCGAGATCACTTTTATTTAATTATATTATGTATAATTTGATGAGCGAAAACAACACGCCACGTTATTAAGTCGGTAATGCACTCCGACTTGAGTTCAATGGCGAATTCCAAAGATGA